>CM051265.1:42174578-42187078 GCA_027921565.1 Artemia sinica
CTGGCAGGAGCTTTCAAATGAGGTGTTGCAACGACTATATTCAATTATATTTTTATTTTTATTTGTTACGGAGGTATGTCCAATGAAGTATTTTCACTTTTGTCAAAGCTTATCAAACAGCACATCATTTGAAAGCTATACCTTCTTCTGGAACATGTTTCTAAGTGTTGTTTTCTTACATCAAACCTAAAAGGGCACACACAATTCATTTTTTTGCCTCCCATCATCCCTGTTCTCCCCTATTGCCTCTCAAACCCTCCATGTCAAAACAAGAAAATGAAAATTTGTAAAAAGATTTGTTATAGGTACATATATCTTAACTGGAGAAGTTTTCCTTCCCTTGGAATGTCCCTAGCTCCATACCCTCCCCCCCTACCCCTGAATAATACAAATACTCCCAAAGAAAACATGGCAAATTCAAATTTGTTCAAAACTATAGCATAAGACTTAGATTTTAAAATCTTTATGTCAGGAGCTTTTCAAATAAGGTGTCGCATGACTATATTCAATTATATTTTATTTTTATTGTTATGGAGGTAGTCTAGAGGTAACCAAATGAGTTTTTCGCTTTTCGCTTTCGCCAAAGCTTATCAAACAGCACATCGTTTGAAAGCTATCCCCTCTTCTGAACATGTTTCTAGTGTTGTATTCTGAATCATCCACCTAAAAGGGCCAAATCCAATCCTTTTCTTTCGCCTCCCATCTCCCCTTTCCTCTCAAACCCTCTATGTCGAAAACAAGAAAAATGAAAAAATTCGTAAATAGATTCGTTATAGTAAATATATATTAAATAGAGAAGTTTTTCATTGCCCAAGGAATGCCCTAGCTCCATAAACCCCCCACCCCTGAATATAAGTACCTTATCCCAAAGAAAAACATGGCAAATTCAAATTTGGTTCAAAAACTAATTGGATAAGAATATTGAATATTTAAAAAAAAAACCCTTTATGTCAAGGATCCCCTTCATAATGTCAAGGCTTTCAAAATGAGGTTCGCATGACTATATTCAATTATATTTTATTTGTACTGTTATGGAGGTAGTCTAGAGGTAGCCAAATGAGGTCTTTCATTTTTTGTCAAAGCTTATCAAACAGCACATCATTTGGAAGCTATGCGTCTTCTGGACATGTTTCTAAGCGTTGTCTTCTACATTAAACCTAAAAAGACCACATAAATCCTCTTTTGTCTCCCATCTCCCCTTTCCTCTCAAAAGCTCTCCATGTCAAAACAAGAAAATGAAAATTCGTAAAAAGATTTGTTATAGTAACATATATCTTAAATGGAGAAGTTTTCATTGTCCAGGGAATTGTCCTAGCTCCATAAACCCTCTACCCCTGAATATAAGTACCTCCCAAAGAAAAACATGGCAATTTCAAAATTTGGTTCAAAAACTATTGGATAAAGACTTGGATATTTAAAATCTTCATGTCAGGAGCTTCAAATGAGTTTGTCGTATGACTATATTCAATTAACATTTTATTTTTTCTGTTATGGAGGTAGTCTAGAGGTAGGCCAAATGAGGTCTTTCATTTATTGTCAAGCTTATCAAACAGCACATCATTTGAAAGCTATCCTTCTTCTGACATGTTTCCTAGCGTTTTTTTCTACATTAAAACCTAAAAGGGCCACACAAAACCATTTTTTGCCTCCCATCTCCCTTTCCTCTCAAACCCTCCATGTCAAAACAAGAAAATGAAAGTTCGTAAAAAGTTTTTTATAGTAACATATATCTTAAATGGAGAAGTTTTCCTTGCCTAGGAATGTCCCTAGCTTCCATAAACCCCCCTACCCCTGAATATAAGTACCTCCCAAAGAAAAACATGGCAAATTCAAATTTTGATCAAAAACTATTGCATAAGACTTAGAAATTTAAAATCTTTTATGTCAGGGGCTTTTCAAATGAGGGGTCGCATGACAATATTCAATTATATTTTGCTTTTTACTGTTATGGAGGTAGTATAGAGGTTAGGCCAAATGAGGTCTTTCATTTTTGTCAAAGCTTATAAACGCAGCACATCATTTGAAAAGTATTCTTCTTCTGAACATTTTTCTTGCGTTGTTTTTTTACATCAAATCTAAAAGGGCTTACTAGCCAAATCCTCTTTTTGCCCCCCCCCCATCTCCCTTTCCTCTCAAAAACCTCTCTAGGTCAAAACAAGAAAAATGAAAACTGGTAAGAGATTCGTTATAGTAAGATATATCTTAAATGGAGTTTTTTATTACCGTAGGATTGTCCTAGGTCCATAAACCCCCTATCCCTGAATATAAGTTCCCAAAGAAAAACATGGCAAATCTAATTTTGGTTCAAAAACTATTGCATAAGACTTAGATATTTTTAAAATCTTAATGTCAGGAGCTTTCAAATGAGGGGTCGCATGACTATATTCAATTATATTTTGTTTTTACTGTTATGGAGGTAGTCTAGAAGTAGGCCAAATGAGGTCTTTCATTTTTTGTCGAAGCTTATCAAACAGCACATCATTTGAAAGCTATCCTTCTTCTGAACATGTTTTCTAGTGTCGGTTTCCACATCAAATTTAAAAGGGGCCCACAAATCCTCATTCCGCTCCCATCTCCCCTTTCCCATCAAACCCTCAATGTTTAAACAAGAAAAATGAAAATTTGTAAAAGAAGATCCGTTTACAGTAGATATATCTTAATGAAGAAGTTTTCATTACCTAGGATTGTCCTAGTTTCCATAACCCCCCCAGGGTCCTAACCCTGAAATGATAAGTACCTCCTAAAGAGAAACGTGGCAAATTCAAATTGATTCAAAAACTATTAGCTAAGACTTGGATATTTAAAAATCTTTATGTCAGGAGCTTTCAAATGAGGTGTTGCATGAACTATATTCAATTATATTTTGTTTTTTACTGTTAAGGAGGTAGTTAAGAGATAGACGAAATGAAGGGGGGGGGGGTAAACACCTAGAACCCAACCGTTGTTCATATCAATTTTTATTCATCCATGTAGACACTTGGCTGTTCACAAGTACTTAGCTGTAAACACGTTCATTAGTCCCCCGTTTTTATTTAAAGAATCTTTTGCTCTCTTTTTTTCAGTCTTCGGGTTTAGAATTACAGACAGGATGTTTTGTTTAAGAAAGCTTCAAACCCGATTTTTGAAACCATACTCCGATTCAAAAAATACCCTATAATTACTCTAGATACTGTGTTGATTTGCCTAATAAATCTTTCTTTCCCTTTAAAATGGGAGTTAGTATTTGGGGGCCCATGTGATATTAATTGGTGTGCCAAACGTGCAGAGACTATATACCACAAGGTTCTCCAAAATCTATTAATCAAAGTACAAGCTTAAGCTCAGAAGTTGTGAATGAAAACAATGTTTTAAAACGTTTTAAGAGAGACAATAGAAAAGTAACTGGTCTTCAGTTTGAAAATAAGTGTTCTTGAATAATTGGCCTTAAAAGTCAGTATAGCAATGGACTTATGGAAATGGCAAGAAACGATATGGAAAGAATTTAGAAAATTGGGAGGGGGGGTATCTTAAACGATTTTGGTATCGGAAATGTGTTTTATAACCAGGGTTCTAAAGAATTCTGAAAAACAGGAAGTGGAAACATAGCATAGATCTAACAATATACAGTTTTAACTTCCATATAAATTAGTGGGTTTTAAGGGTTCGAGCCGTGTGTTTTAAACTTAAAGTTACTATGTATTCTGCCAGTTACGTACTGTATTCCTTGCAACCATGACTAAGTAAAAAAAAAAAAAGAAAGCGAGACAACAAAATAAGTGACTGCTCCCCAGCGATTTGACTGCTTAACTTAAAAAAAAGAAATAATTCCTTGTTTTCTCAAGATTATCCCAAGGCCGTATCCAGGGGGGGGGGGGGTTCCCGGTTGAGCCCCCCCCCCGAATGTTTGCTTGACTCGTAAAAAAGTAAACAAAAATGGACATAAACAAATTTTGTATGCGTTTTTTTTTATATAGCCCCCCCCCCCCCCTAAAAAAAAATTAGTAACCCCCCTCCCTCTCGGACAAAAATCCTGGATGCGCTAATTTGTTATCACAATTGAATCGTAATATTACCTACACAACTGTATGGCATCATCAAGAGCTAAATTTCGAAGGAAATTCATTTTACTTGCATTTTTTGACGAATTCGCTAGTAAAAAAAAGGGGATGGTGGTCAAAATATTATAACACCACCTCGTCCTGCATTCGATCCATAATATCACTGGACATGTAAAAGATGATTTGGCAAAAACATGGCAAATTCAAATTTTGATCAAAAACTATTGCATAGACTTAGAAATTTAAAATCTTTATGTCAGGGGCTTTCAAATGAGGGGTCGCATGACAATATTCAATTATATTTTGCTTTTACTGTTATGGAGGTAGTATAGAGGTAGGCCAAATGAGGTCTTTCATTTTTGTCAAAGCTTATCAAACAGCACATCATTTGAAAGTATTCTTCTTCTGAACATTTTTTCTAGCGTTGTTTTTTACATCAAATCTAAAAGGGCTAGCCAAATCCTCTTTTGCCCCCCCCCATCTCCCCTTTCCTCTCAAACCCTCTATGTCAAAAACAAGAAAAATGAAAACTGGTAAAGAGATTCGTTATAGTAAGATATATCTTAAATGGAGTTTTTTATTACCTAGGATTGTCCTAGGTCCATAAACCCCCTATCCCTGAATATAAGTTCCCCAAAGAAAAACATGGCAAATCTAAATTTGGTTCAAAAACTATTGCATAAGACTTAGATATTTAAAATCTTAATGTCAAGGAGCTTTCAAATGAGGGGGTCGCATGACTATATTCAATTATATTTTGTTTTTACTGTTATGGGAGGTATTAGTCTAGAAGTAGGCCAAATGAGGTCTTTCATTTTTTGTCGAAGCTTATCAAACAGCCACATCATGTTGAAAGCTATCCTTCTTCTGAACATGTTTCTAGTGTCGGTTTCCAACATCAAATTTAAAAGGGCCACACAAATCCTCATTCCGCTCCCATCTCCCCTTTCCCCTCAAACCCTCAATGTTAAAACAAGAAAATGAAAATTCGTAAAAAGATCCGTTACAGTAAGATAATATCTTAATGAAGAAGTTTTCATTACCTAGGATTGTCCTAGTTCCATAAACCCCCTTCCTAACCCTGAATATAAGTACCTCCTAAAGAGAAACGTGGCAAATTCAAATTTGATTCAAAAACTATTAGCTAAGACTTGGATATTTAAAATCTTTATGTCAGGAGCTTTCAAATGAGGTGTTGCATGACTATATTCAATTATATTTGTTTTTTACTGTTAAGGAGGTAGTTAAGAGATAGACGAAATGAGGGGGGGGGTAAACACCTAGAACCCAACCGTTTTTCATATCAATTTTATTCATCCTGTAGACACTTGGCTGTTCACAAGTACTTAGCTGTAAACACGTTCATTAGTCGGCCCGCTCCCCCGTTTTATTTAAAGAATCTTTTGCTCTCTTTTTTTCAGTCTTCGGGTTAGAATTGACAGACAGGATGTTTTGTTTAAGAAAGCTTTCAACCCGATTTTGAAACCATACTCCGATTCAAAAATACCCTATAATTACTCTAGATACTGTGTTGATTTGCCTAATAAATCTTTCTTTCCCTTTAAAAATGGGAGTTAGTATTTGGCCCATGTGATATTAATGTGGTGTGCCAAACGTGCAGAGACTATATACCACACAGGTTCTCCAAAATCTATTAATCAAGTACAAGCTTAAGCTCAGAAGTTGTGAATGAAAACAAATGTTTAAAACGTTTAAAGAGAGACAATAGAAAAAGTAACTGGTCTTCAGTTTGAAAATAAGTGTTCTTGAATAATTGGCCTTAAAAGTCAGTATAGCAATGGACTTATGGAAATGGCAAGAAACGATATGGAAAAATTTAGAAAATTGGGAGGGGGGGTATCTTAAACGATTTTGGTATCGGAAATGTGTTTTATAACCGGGTTCTAGAATTCTGAAAAACAGGAAGTGGAAACATAGCATAGATCTAACAATATACAGTTTTAACTTCCATATAAATTAGTGGGTTTTAAGGGTTCGAGCCGTGTGTTTAAACTTAAAGTTACTATGTATTCTGCCAGTTACGTACTGTATCCTTGCAACCATGACTAAGTAAAAAAAAAAAGAAAGCGAGACAACAAAATAAGTGACTGCTCCCCAGCGATTTGACTGCTTAACTTAAAAAAGAAATAATTCCTTGTTTTCTCAAGATTATCCCAGGCCGTATCCAGGGGGAGGAGGGGGCTCCCGTTTGAGCCCCCCCCCCGAAATGTTTGCTTGACTCGTAAAAAAGTAACAAAAATGGACATAACAAATTTTGTATGCGTTTTTTTTGAGTTTTTTTTTTTATATAGCCCCCCCCCTAAAAAAATTAGTAACCCCCCCCCCACTCTCGGACAAAAATCCTGGATGCGCTTCTGGCTATCCGACCAATTTGTTATCACAATTGAATCGTAATATTACCTTCACAACTGTATGGCATCATCAAGGAGCTAAATTTCGAAGGAAATTCATTTACTTGCATTTTTTGACGAATTCGCTAGTAAAAAAATTGAGGGGGGGGGGGTGGTCAAAATATTATAACACCACTCGTCCTGCATTCGATCCATAATATCACTGACATGTAAAATAAATTTTTGCTTTTCTATACGGCTTCGTGTAGCCGTTTCGGACAATATAGATAAATGGATGTCCACATAATTGTGTTAATTAGGTAGTGATAGCCTACATTTTACCGTCTATTTTATTTTTGCATTGTTTTTTCGGGCTAAATCAACAACACTACCTATAAACATTGAAATATAATTTGTGGAGAATAATAACTACCTCATAAATATCAGTTCACCGTTTTATAGTATTGTAATAGTTTTCAGAAAAGTTAACTTAAAACGTCAGCAATCAGTTTCAAGATTCTCGACAAGGCAATGGTAACTTGGTAACATTTGGTAGCTTGGGAATGCATATTTGGCATCAAAGTATTGCAAAATTAGTTGGAAAATACCTCCAATTCAGGTTTATCATTTTTTTTTTTTTTTTTTTTTTGGCGCAATACGAGTTCTCCACGCCATTAGCAATTTGCTAGAACGTTTTTACTAGATGAGCTTTTGTAAGTGTGCAACATGCCTATCAATCTCTTGGGACACACCCCAATTTCAACAAGGGAAGTTAAAAGATAAAGCGCCACATGAGCGATAAAATAGCTAATTTTTTGCCATCATAAGCATCGCTATAAAGCCTGCCTAAGAAAAGAGCCATGTGCATTCAATCTTCTATTATTTTTTTTTTCCCAACAAAGGCGGATCTAGAGCAAAATTTTGAGGGGTAGGGCTATTATGACAAGGTACAGATAAGTAAAATCTTTGGACGGGGGGGGGGTCAATGTAACAAGGGCGCCAATATTTGACCGAATTGACAAATTTATTAATAAAGATTGAAAATAGAAAAAAACATAAGGAATGAGGGCACCAGAAAAAATCATGGGGGGCTCCCCCCTAGGTCCGCCACTGCCCCAGCATTATAATTTGCAAGGAGGGGTTTTAGAAAGTTCGAAGAGGGTCTGGACATGCGGTATCAGTGCAGGTAAAGTAAAATTCACCCCCGTCCGTGGTGATTTTTGCTACCAAATCCCAGTGCAACTCCTAAGAACGTCCTAATACATAATATATATATATATATATATATATATATATATATATATATATATATATATATATATATATATAATATATATATATATATATATATATTTATTATATATATATATATATATATATATATCTATATATATATATATATATATATATAATATATATATATATATATATATATATATATATATATATATATATAAAGTTTCATTTATACTTTAATAGCAAACTATCCTTTTTCGTTTTAAGCTTGATTTTCATATTCAATCTAAGCATTCCTCGCTTTAAGATATATTTTATTCGTTTATATTATTACTTGTTGTATGTTTTTTGCTATGATTGTTTATTTAATTTCAGTTCGTTTTGGGTTTCATTTATGCTTTAATATTAATTTTTCTGGGCGTTTTGAGTTTGCCAATTTTAACAGGTATTCATATCTCCTAAGCTTAAGTTTAAAATGGCCTTTACTTTTCTTTGAAAAAACTTATTTTTCGGAAAGTTTATTTAATTAATAAAAAAAAAATGACCGTCTTAATTAGAAATTGAAACTCTTACTACTACTAGTGCCGTATCAAGGATTTTTGGTTTCAGTGGAGGGGGGTAATTTTTTGTCACGGGGGGGGAGAGGTAGAATAAAAATTAAAGAAAACGTCAAAAGTGTATTTTTATGCATTTTTATTACGTTTTACGAGTCTGACAAACATTTCGCTTGGGGAAATTTAAACCTTTCAATCCTTGACATGAAGACAGCCTTGACTATTACTACTACTAACAACTTACCACAACACCAAGTCACCTGAATTTACCCCAGCTACACACACTCATCAAGAAATATATTGTTATTATTTAATTGCATAGAACAATTTTGGACTAAAATCAAGCCGATGGCCCAAAGATTTTTTTTTCAAAGAATTTCATTTAAAAAATCTACTAATGAGATGTATTACAAGCAAAATTTTAAAATAAATTTATAAACTTCTAGCCAAAATTTGTTAATGATAGATAATCCTATGTAAACTCAATTAAGTTGTAGTTCTAATAGAGCAGTATATACAGTTTAGACATGCTTTTTGACTAAACTGTATATACTGCTCTATTAGAACTACATAGCTTTAAAAACGCTATGGAAAGAATTTAGAAAATTGGGGAGGGGGATCTTAACGATTTTGGTATTGGAAATGTTTTATAACCAGGGTTTTAGAATTCTGAAAAATAGGAAGTAGAAACATTGCATGGATCTAACAATATACAATTTTAGCTTCCATATAAATTAGTGGGTTTTAAGGGCTCGAGCCGTGTGTTTAAACTTACAGTTACTACGTATTCTGCCAGTTATGGTTGTATCCCTGCAACCATGACTAAGTAAAAAAAAGAAAAGCGAGACAACAAAATAAGTGACTACTCCCCAGCAATTTGACTGCTTAACTTGGAAAGATATAATTCCTTGTTCTCTCAAGATTATCCAACCGATTTGTTATCAATATTGAATCGTAATATTATCTACACAACTGTATGGCATCATCAAGGAGCTAAATTTGGAAGGAATTTCATTTTTACTTACATTTTTGACAAATTGGCTAGTAAAAAAAATTGTGGGGAGGGTGGTTAAAATATTGTAACCCCACCTCTTCCTGCATTCGATCCATAATATCACTGACTTATAAAAGAGATTTTTGCTTTTCTATACAGCTTCGTGTAGCCGTTTTTGAACAATAATAGATAAATGGATGTCCACGTAATTGTGTTAATTAGGTACTGATAGCCTAAATTTTACTGTCCATTTTTATTTTATATTTTTCGGGCTAAATCAACGACATTACCTATTAAACATTGAAATATGATTTAAGGAGAATAATAACTACCTTCATAAATATCAGTTCACCGTTTACATTATTGTAATCAGTTCTCAGAAACTTGGTAAAATTCGGTAACTTGGGAATGCATATTTGGCATCAGCGAGGCGTTGAGGAGGGGACAGCCCTTTCATATACGGAATAATTTCTGTTCGTTTTAAGTTTTAATATTGCTCCTTACTTTAAGTTAAAAAAAAACTTGTTTTTTTATTTAATTTAAAGAATCTAACAAATTAGTTACTTGGGTACTCGTGTCGAAAGGCAGATCTAGAGCGACATCTTGGGTAAAGGACAATGTGACAAGGGTGCCAATAATTTACCAATTGACAAGTTTATTTTTTTAAAAAAGGTAAAAACAAGAAAAAAAACAAATGAAGATTCCAGAAAAATCTCGGTAGGGGGTGGTTGTTTCCCCTGCTTCCACCCTGAATCTGATACAGTTCATGGTGTTTCCAGTGTACTTTTATGAAACCATAGAATCTTGTCAAACTGTCAAATCGGTCTGTGCCAAGATCTTACATCACCACTTCCAACAAATGTATCATTGTCTTTTAATGGAAAACAATCTCTAGAGTTTTTTGATTTGATCGCCGCTTAGGATAAAATTAGCAAATTACACTACACGACGTCTTAGACGTAAAAATATTTATGACACCCGTCAAGTGTGTATCCTTTGCTTGTAAGTTTCCACTAATTAGGCTAGATTTCCCTTTGGGTTTATGATTTTATTGCTGTTTTACCAGCAAAGAATGAATCTTCGTACAGCAGAGAAATATTTATAACCAACTAGCGCGCTTTGATATTGTATCAATTTTACAAAAACGTTTCACTTTTGTTCGTTATATATATTTTCTGCTGTGGTACAGAGTGAATTCATTCCTGAGAAGGATCTTAAAAAAAAGAAAAAAATTGCTGTTTTGACAGAAAATTACTCTACAAAAGACGATTTTTTAATATTGTTATCTAGCATGCTTGCCACCGGCAAGGGGGGACAGGGGGCCATGCCCCCCTGGAAATTTGGGACTATAAAGTAATTATAAGGAAACCAAAGGAAAGAGAGCAGAATGGGGAAAACCCATGGAAAAAAATGTTTGTTGCCCCATTGTTGGCTGCCTGCCAATAGATTTCGACCCATAATAAGGAAAGTATAAGTTCTAATTTGTAGCTGAGTAACCCCTAAACAGCTTTCCACAAATAGTTTTCCTATATGGTTTGGTTGGAGCAAAAAAAAAAAAAAAAATCAAATTCTTAATAGTAATGAATGGTAAGTAAATAATGATCCTTGTCAATAACGGAGTATAAGAGCCTAACTATAGATAACATTCAGTCAAAAGAATCATTTGATGTAGAAAAAAAACGCTAGAAACATGTTCAGAAGAAGGATAGCTTTCAAATGATATGTTGTTAGATAAGCTTTGACAAAAAATGAAAGACCTCATTTGGGCTACCTCTAGACTACCTCCTTAACAGTAAAAAATAAAATATAATTGAATATAGTCATGCGAGACCTCATTTGAAAGCTCCTGACATAAAGATTTTAAATATCCAAGTCTTATCCAATAGTTTTTGAACAAAATTTGAATTTGCCATGTTTTTCTTTGGGAGGTACTTCAGGGTTATGGGGTTTATGGAACATTCCTAACGCAAGTTTATCGGATCAACCTATTTTGCACCCCCCCCCCCCCCTAAAAAATCCTGGATCCACCCCTGGTGTAAGGGCACTATAAATTTTAATTTGTAATTCAATGAACCCCGTTCCAAAGTTTATGCGACCACCTCTTCCACATAAAGTGCCCCTAGCACTTTATGTGGAATACTTTCAATTTCCAATCAAATGAGCCCTCTCTAAAGTTTATACGATTATCCCTTCCATAAAAAATAATATGAAGGATTCGGAGAATCCTTAAATTACAACCCTTGCCCTGAGGGCTGTGGGAGATTTGTCACCCTCAAAGACCTAATTTCCAGACCTTAAAACTACGTTTAATAAAATGGCTGTCTCAAAATTTTGATTAGATGTGTTTGGGAAAAGGTGGCGTGAGAGGGGGGTTAGTTGCCCTCAAATCACTTTCGACTAATAAAAAGGGCACTAGCCCTTTGAATTTCAAGTCAAATGAGCCTTTTTTGAAGTTTCTACGACACCGCCTTCTATAAAAACCTTATATGCCCCCAGGGTATAACTTAAAACCTTTGCCTTGAGGGTTGTGGGGGAGTGTCCTCCTCAAAAAACATATTTTCTATCATAAAATCAACTACGCTGCACAAAATGGGTATCTCAAAATTTCGATTGGATGTGTTTGGGGGAATGATGGGCGTGGGGGGGGGGCTAGTTGCCCTCCAATCATTTTCGAATATTAAAAAGGACACTAGAACACTCGATTTCCAATCGAATGAGCCCCCTTTGAAGTTTTTAACGACGACCCCTTCCATATGAAGTGCCTCTGGGAAAAAAAATAAAAAACATTGGAGCCGTATGGCCTTTACTATAGGCAACGCTACAGCGTTGCCTCTGATTATTAAGCATAGTTACCCACTGTACTTTTGAATTAAGACCCGTTATTAGATTTCTTCTTTTTACGTGTGCTGACTGAAGGCCCAACATGTGCCTTCGGATTTTACGTTTATACTATTCGACCGAAAAATAAAAGAATGAAACAATGCTGAAAATGATTAAAAAAATACGATAAATGTTTTGAAAAGAAATAAATGTTATGTTTTTATTACAGAACTTACATTCACAATTAATTGATGTAGATGTAGAAAAAGATCTTTACAGCCACCCCCCCACCCTTTCCTTTTGAACTAATTCTGTATATGCCTGAATATCAATGAGAGTTAGAAAGTTTTGGTATTAACAAACACCTAAGAGGCGTCTGCCGTCCTACCTAACAAAAGAATCAAAAGAACAAAAAAATCATATATAGCGTGTGTCTTAACCTTTGTTTGCCTCTCATTACAGGCAATCTAACGGTCTTATGTCAATTTTTGAATTCTTGGTCAGCATG
>CM051265.1:42192078-42289230 GCA_027921565.1 Artemia sinica
TTCAAACTGAAGACCAGTTACTTTTTCTATTGTCTCTCTTTTAAAACGTTTTAAACATTTGTTTTCATTCACAACTTCTGAGGTTAAGCTTGTACTTGATTAATAGATTTTGGAGAACCATGTGTGGTATACAGTCTCTGCACGTTTGGCACACCAATTAATATCACATGGGCCCAAACACTAACTCCCATTTTTAAAGGGAAAGAAAGATTTATTACGCAAATCAACACAGTATCTAGAGTAATTATAGGGTATTTTGAATCGGAGTATGGTGTCAAAAATCGGGTCGAAGCTTTCTTAAACAAAACATCCTGTCTGTAATTCTACACCCGAAGACTGAAAAGAAGAGACCAAAAAGATTCTTTAAATAAAACGGGGATTAATGAACGTGTTTACAGCTAAGTACGTGTGAAAAGCCAAGTGTCTACAGGATGAATGAAAATTGATATGAACAACGGTTGGGTTCTAGGTGTTTACCTCCTCCCTCATTTGGTCTACCTCTTAACTACCTCCTTAACAGTAAAAAACAAATAATAATTGAATATAGTCATGCAATACCTCATTTGAAAGCTCCTGACATAAAGATTTTAAATATCCAAGTCTTATCTAATAGTTTTTGAAACAAATTTGAATTTGCCATGTTTTCTCTTTAGGAGGTGCTTATATTCAGGGTTAGGAGGGGGGTTTATGGAGCTAGGACAATCCTAGGTAATGAAAACTTCTTTATTTAAGATATATCTTACTGTAAAGGATCTTTTTACGAATTTTCATTTTCTCTTGTTTTAACATGGAGGGTTTGAGAGGAAAGGGGAGACGGGAGGCAAAAGAGGATTTGTGTGGCCCTTTTAGGTCTGATTTAGAATCCGACACCAGAATAGAATAGCTTTCAAATGATGTGCCGTTTTGATAAGCTTTGACAAAAAATGATAGACCTCATTGGGCTACCTCTAGACTACCTCCATAATAGTAAAAACACAAAATATAATTGAATATAGTCATGCGACACCTCATTTGAAAGCTCCTGACATAAAGATTTTAAATATCCAAGTTTATATCCATAGTTTTTGAACCAAATTTGAATTTTACCGTGTTTTTTCTTGGGAGGTACTTACATTCAGAGGTAGGAGGGTTTATATAGCTAGGACATTCCTATGCAAGGAAAAGTTCTCCGTTTAAGATATATCTTACTGTAACGGATCTTTTTATGAATTTTCATTTTTCTTGTTTTAAAATGGAGGGTTTGAGCGGAAAGGGGAGATGGGAGACGAATGAGGATTTGTGTGGCCCTTTAGGTTTGATTTAGAAACCGACACTAGAATAGAATAGCTTTCAAATGATGTGCCGTTTGATAAGCTTTGACAAAAAATGATAGACCTCATTTGGGCTACCTCTAGACTACCTCCATAATAGTAAAAACAAAATATAATTGAATATAGTCATGCGACCTCATTTGAAAGCTCCTGACATAAAGATTTTAAATATCCAAGTTTTATCCAAAAGTTTTTGAACCAAATTTGAATTTACCATGTTCTTCTTTGGGAGGTACTTACATTCAGAGGTAGGAGGGTTCATATAGCTAGGAAAGTCCTATGCAAGGAAAAGTTCTCCATTTAAGATATATCTTACTGTAACGGATCTTTTTATGAATTTTCATTTTTCTTGTTTTTAAAATGGAAGGTTTGAGCGGAAAGGGGAGATGGGAGGCAAATGAGGATTTGTGTGGCCCTTTTAAGTTTGATGTGGAAACCGACACTAGAAACATGTTCAGAAAAAGGATAGCTTTCAAATGATGTGCTGTTTGATAAGCTTTGACAAAAAAATGAAAGACCTCATTTGGCCTACCTCTAGACTACCTCCATAAAAGTAAAAACAAAATATAATTGAATATAGTCATGCGACCCCTCATTTGAAAGCTCCTGACATTAAGATTTTAAATATCTAAGTCTTATGCAATAGTTTTTGAACCAAATTTAGATTTGCCATGTTTTTCTTTGGGGGGAACTTATATTCAGGGATAGGGCGTTTATTGAGCTAGGACAATCCTAGGTAATGAAAACTCCATTTAAGATATATCTTACTATAACGAATCTCTTTACCAGTTTTCATTTTCTTGTTTTGACATAGAGGGTTTGAGAGGAAAGGGGAGATGGGGGGGGGCAAAAGAGGATTTGGCTAGCCCTTTAGATTTGATGTAAAAAAAACAACGCTAGAAAAATGTTCAGAAGAAGAATACTTTTCAAATGATGTGCTGTTTATAAGCTTTGACAAAAATGAAAGACCTCATTTGGCCTACCTCTAGACTACCTCCATAACAGTAAAAACAAAAAATATGATTGAATATTATCATGCGACCCCTCATTTGAAAGTCCTGACATAAAATATTTTAAATTTCTAAGTCTTATGCAATAGTTTTGAACCAAATTTGAATTTGCCATGTTTTTCTTTGGGAGGTACTTATATTCAGGGGTAGGGGGGTTTATGGAGCTAGGACATTCCTAGGCAAGGAAAACTTCTCCATTTAAGATATATGTTACTATAACAAATCTTTATACGAACTTTCATTTTTCTTGTTCTGACATTGAGGGTTTGAGAGGAAAGGGGAGATGGGAGGCAAAAAATGGTTTTGTGTGGCCCTTTTAGGTTTAATGTAGAAAACAACGCTAGGAACATGTTCAGAAGAAGGATAGCTTTCAAATGATGTGCTGTTGATAAGCTTTGACAATAAATGAAAGACCTCATTTGGCCTACCTCTAGACTACCTCCATAACAGAAAAATAAAATGTAATTGAATATAGTCATACGACACCTCATTTGAAAGCTCCTGACATAAAGAATTTTAAATATCCAAGTCTTATCCAATAGTTTTGAACCAAATTTGAATTTGCCATGTTTTTCTTTGGGAGGTACTTATAGTCAGGGTAGGGGGTTTATGGAGCTAGGGCATTCCTGGACAATGAAAAACTTCTCTATTTAAGATATATCTTACTATAACGAATCTCTTTATCAATTTCATTTTTCTTGTTTTGACATGGAGGGTTTGAAAGGAAAGGGGAGATAGGAGGCAAAAGAGGATTTGTGTGGCCCTTTTAGCTGTGATTCAGAAAACAATACTAGAAACATGTTCAGAAGAAGGATAGCTTTCAAATGATGTGCTGTTTGATAAGCTTTGCCAAAAAGCGAAAAACCTCATTTGGCCTACCTCTAGGACTACCTCCATAACGATAAAAAATAAAATATAATTGAATGTAGTCATGCGACACCTCATTTGAAAGCTTCTGACATAAAGATTTTAAATATCTAAGTCTCATGAAATAGTTTTTGAACAGAATTTGAATTTTCCATGTTTTTCTTTGGGACGGGCATCGGTACTTATATTAAGGGGTAGGGGAAGGGGGTTATGGAGCTAGGACATTCCTAGGCAAGAAAACTTCTCCATTTAAGATATATGTTACTATAACAAATCTTTTTACGAATTTTCATTTTTTCTTGTTTTGACATGGAGAGTTTGAGAGGAAAGGGGAGATGGGAGGCAAAAGAGGATTTTTGTGGTCCTTTGTAGAAAACAACGCTAGAAAACATGTCCAGAAGACGTATATCTTCCAAATGATGTGCTGTTTGATAAGCTTTGACAAAAAATGAAAGACCTCATTTGGCCTACTCTAGACTACCTCCATCACAGTACAAATAAAATATAATTCAATATAGTCATGTGACACCTCATTTGAAAGCTCCTGACATAAAGGTTTTAAATATTCAAGTCTTATCCAATAGTTTTTGAACCAAATTTGAATTTGCCTGTTTTTCTTTGGGAGGTACTTATATTCAGGGGTGGGGGGGGGGGTTTATGGAGCTAGGGCATTCCTGGGCAATGAAAACTTCTCTATTAAGATATATCTTACTATAACGAATCTCTACGAATTTTCATTTTCCTGGTTTGGACATGGAGGGTTGAGAGGAAAGGGGAGATGGGAGGAAAAAAGAGGATTTGTGTGGCCCTTTTAGGTTTGATTCAGAAAACAACACTAGAAATATGTTCAGAAGAGGGATAGCTTTCAAATGATGTGCTGTTTGATAAGCTTTGACAAAAAGCGAAAAAAAAACCTCATTTGGTCAACCTCTAGACTACCTCCATAATGATAAAAATAAAATATAATTGAATATAGTCATGCGACACCTCATTTGAAAGCTCCTGACATAAAGATTTTAAATATCTAAGTCTTATGCAATAGTTTTTTGAACCAAATTTGAATTTGCCATGTTTTTCTTTGGGAGGTACTTATATTCAGGGGGTTGGGGGGGGGGGGGTTATAGAGCTAGGACATACCTAGGCAAGGAAAACTTCTCCATTTAAGATATATGTTACTATAACAAATCTTTTTACGAATCTTCATTTTTCTTGTTTTGACATGGAGGGTTTGAGAGGAAAGGGGAGATGGGAGACAAAAAGAATTTGTGTGGCCCTTTTAGGTTTGATGTATAAAAAAACACTAGAAACATGTTCAGAAGAAGGATAGCTTTCAAATGATGTGCTGTTTGATAAGCTTTGACAAAAAGTGAAAAACCTCATTTGTACTACCTCTAGACTACCTCCATAACAATAAAAAATAAAATATAATTGAATATAGTCGTGCAACACCTCATTTGAAAGCTCCTTCCATAAAGATTTCAAACATCCAAGTCTTATGCGATAGTTTTTGAGCCAAATTTGAATTTGCCATGTTTTTCTTTGGGAGGTACTTACATTCAGAGGTAAGAGGGTTTATAAAGCTAGGACATTCCTAGGCAAGGAAAACTTCTCCATTTAAGATATATCTTACTATAACGAATCTTTTAAGGAATTTTCATTTTTCTTGTTTTGACATGGAGGGTTTGAGGGGAAAGGGGAGATGAGAGGCAAAGAGGATTTGTGTGGCGTTTTTAGGTTTAATGTAAAAAAACAACGCTAGAAACGTATTCAGAAGAAGGATAGCTTTCAAATAATGTGCTGTTTGATAAGCTCTGACAAAAAAGTAAAAAACCTCATTTGGTCTACCTCTTGACTACCTCCATACCAGTAAAATATAATATAATTGAATATAGTCATGCGACACCTCATTTGAAAGCTCCTGACATAAAGATTTTAAATATCCAAGTCTTATCCGATAGTTTTTGAACCAAATTTAAATTTGCCATGTTTTTCTTTGGGACGGTACTTATATTCAGGGGTAGGGGGGTTTATGGAGCTAGGACATTCCTAGGCAATGAAAACTTCTCCATTTAAGATATATCTTACTATAACAAATCTCTTTACAAATTTTCATTTTTCTTGTTTTGACAAGGAGGGTTTTGGAGGAAAGGGGAGATGGGAGGCAAAAGAGGATTTGTGGGGCCGTTTTACGTTTGATGTAGAAAATAACCTTTGAAACATGTTTAGAAGATAGATAGCTTTTAAATGATGTGCTGATTGATAGCTTTTGAATAAAAAATGAGGCAACAAAATTGGTCTGCCTCCACCTCAATAGGCCTAACAGTCAAAATAATATTTTTTTTTGAATATAGTCATGTAACACCTCATTTGAAAGCTCCTGGCAAAGTTATTCCAAATAACAATGAAAAACTCTATGAAAAAAAAAATATTTTAGTCATTAATTTTAAGTTCACGCTTATATTTGTACTTTTAAGTAAAATATCAAAAACAGCAAAAAAAATCAAAAACTTAGTAACAATTGAGAGCTGTAAGTGTCAGCAGTTTTTTTTAAGGGTAGTTTTTATTTTCAGAGCTATAGGGTAAGCAATTTTAGGTCAGGGAGATAAACCGGAGATGGGAGCCAGGAGATAACTTCATTCTGGTTGTTTTCCTTGATTGGAATATCATGTTTCTTTCTATAATATTCATTGGTAATCTTTAAACAATATTTTATATTTGACAGATCTTAAATCTTTTGCAATTGAGATGTGTATATGCTAATGACAAGTCAATAAATTTGTTTACCAAGAAATACTAGCCAAAGCATCAAGGGATTCAAAACAATGGAGAAAATATAGCCTGTTAATAAGCCGGCATCTGAGGGAGGAGGTGCATTGTCAGAGGTAAAACTGAAGACTTGAAGCTCTCTTGAAAGAAAAAAATGTTAATAAATAAAAGCACTAGCCAAGCCTATCATCAGACTTCTTTTATGATCAAATAGGCCTATCATGGTTGCATTTCTGAAAATCACCCACACAGAAGCAACCATAATATTTGGAAAGAGCATAAAAAAAGAAATCCATTGGTACTAATTATATTTGTTTATACAATATTTCCTTCAGTAGAGCCCCAAATCTCCAGTGTTCCCTTGTCAGAAACAGGAGTATAATCAAATTTTTACAAGCTCAGAACTTGTAAATTGCACTGTACAAACAACAAACAAAGGATGAACCTGGGCAAAATATTAAGTCATCATAAAAACGACTAAGATAAGAAGGTAATGGTCGTGATTCATAAGCTTCAGAGAGTCCCCCAGAGCTCTCCATCATCTGTGTTTGCAGTAATGGCTTCTTCTTCTTCCCTTGAGTTATATGACTTGGATAAATCTATTTAACCTTTTTCTTATGTATCATTGTATGTCAGGGGGCTTCCTGGGAATCAAATGTAAAAATTAGTCTATTATCATCTAATAATAGAATTAATATATCATTTATGAAACCAGCTATGTTCGGGCAGTTAAAGACAGCTTTGAACAATTCGGCATCAGGGCCGTTCTTTTAAGGGCTAGGTACAAGTAGCTGATTTTTGGGAACCGATTTCAGCATCAGTGGACAAACGATAGCGATAAGAAAAATTTGTTCAAGAAAAAATTTATTGCGCAAAATTTTCAAAACAAAAAATCATGGACACAAATAATCAACTGGAGTTTATTAATAGTGGCTTGATTGATCTCATCTTTGTTCTCAGCTCAGTAGTGGGGTATTTCATAACAGATACCTCTGGCTGACTATTTATTTGTATCCCTACTTTTTTGTGATGATCATGATGAAAATCCCAGCAGCGTTGATTTTGTAAATCGGCGCCGAAAACTAGAAAATTGGTCAAGTAATTACATCTTATAGCGTTTTTTTTTTGCAAAAGTCCTTTAATCATTCTGCACTGATCAGCGATCTAAGAACAATGATGAGTATATCACCAAAGTTCTCTCATCATTGTTTTATATGGCAGAAAGATGGCGTTTTTCGCACTATTTGCTAACATCAGTGAGCTGCAAGATCTTAGAACAAAAATGAGTTAAAAGAACGGAAATCTTTACAGAAAGATGTGAGATCTTAGATGCAAGATTTTAGCGTAAAAGAAGGGCCCTATCATCGATTGAAGAGAGTTTCCTTTGAGTTAGTTGGTCAATATCGGGGGTCACCTTAAGGCGTTTGAAGATGACAGATAACATTCGCCATTCTTTTTTATGCTTGAGAGTTGCAACGAGGCAACCAAAAAGAACGTGGTTGATGGTCTCGTCATGACTTTGTCAGAGGCGGCAAAGAGAGCTCTTTATCGTCGCAGTGGTTGTGGTTTGGAAACAATAAATTTGGCATTTAAGATCATTAGCATTGGAGCGTATTCTGTGGTACATCTTTGAGTCTTTCCAGGAGGTAAATAGAGGAAGGTTTGGTAGGCTTCGGTTTGCTAGATGAATTTTTAGGTGCGAATGTTTTGTTATTGGGATAGGCCTTCCAGATACTATATCAAAATTGAAGGGCAGATTTCGCCATTTGATCTGCCTTGTGATTTCTTTTAATGCCCATATGACTTGGGATATATTAGAATTTTGTGGATATACCTTGTTTAAGTAGTTGGCTCAATAGTACAAGAATGGTAGAGGTATCATTGTCTTTGTAGTCTGAATACTCTGGTGATAGCGAGGCAAGGGCTGATTTTGAGTCGGAATAAATTATAAGAGGGGTTTTACTTGGAGGGTTTGACATCTTTGTAGTGGTTTCCAATACGATGTTGATGGCAGCTATTTCGGCTGTCATGATACTCACATCACTGTGGAGCCTTTCTGTGGCTGCTGTACAAAAAAGTTGGGAAGTGGACTCCACAAGCAGTCCTGGATTGCGTTTTTGAGCCATCCACAAAAATCAGGAGATGGTGGTTATATCTCTGAGACTCCAGTCCATGGAATAATAATTTTACATAAGCAATGGAGAGATCTGCCTTAATAGCTGGTGCAAACGAAAGGTTCACTTCTGGGTAGTGGTTCGCCCAGGATGGACTCAGAGGGTATATTTGAAATGAAGAAGACGAAGGTATAGGGAAAGTCATTTGAGTGATTGCAAGTTCCGTTAAAAGGCCCCTAAAAGAATTAGGGATTCTTAGCCAATCAAGTAACCTATGGAAGCTGTTAACTTAGTTTTTTGTAAAGTAGAAGGCGAGTAGATTTTCTCTACGCATAGTAATAGAGGCGAGACCCACTTTCGCTGAGGAGGAAGATGGTTTTGGTGTGATTCCTAAAGCCAAGTATAGCACGGATCATAGTATTTTGGACAGTCTACAGACAAGCGTAATAGAGTTTTTGAGCATGAGCATAGACAATTAGCCCATAATCAATCTGAGATCTGATGTAAGTCTTATAGAAATTTATCAGAATGTTTTCACGGAAACCCTAAGGTGTATCAAGTAGCCTTTGGCTTCTTCCTTAATAAGACAAATTTCTTCTTTTTCTCGTTAAAACATAAATATGTATGTTTGACTGTGAAGACCTGCTATACGGAGATTTGAGGTCTAAAAAAAAACTTCCTTTTAGTCCATTCCTCGCTACTGTAGCACGTTATTATTATTCCTGAGCTTATGTTAGACACGGAAAGTAAAATTTCTTAATAAGAAAAGACAATTTGCCCATTCTTTTTAGTTAGAAGCCCAAAGGATTACAATTCTCCACAAATTCTTGAATGGCTTTGGAATCTATGTTAATCATTAGGAAGAATCATAAATAATTGTGATCTAAAATTTGAAAATAATGTAAGGATGCCTGTAGTTTAGTAATGTGACTGCTACCCTTCAAAATATCCAGATTCTTTTCAATAGCATTAAGTTTGTTTAAAATCCAACATCAGCGGTGAATAAGAAAAATATATATTGCTCCCATGTGAGAAAGAAACCTGAAACTTTCAAGGAAAAGGCTGCAATTTCAATTGGAGCGCTTTATTTAAATATTGATTGGACATTTCAAAAATATATTTAAAAAAATTCTTTTAAAAATCTACAAGGTGGTCCTAATAATTTGTAATTTGGTTCTTTGTAAAAATAAAATTATCCGCCGTAATCTGAAAACTACGACCCAGTAAAATCCAAAGGTCAAAGTCGCGATTTCTTTTTAAAGCAAATTCATCAAATAGTTCTTTCCAGAGAGTCAATTATTGAACTTTTTCTATTCAAAAGCTTTTAAAAGGGAAGTAAAAGGGTGCATTAAACCACAGACGAACACAAATAAAGTAAAATAATAATCATACAGTTCATGGTAACGAACTGTAAGTAAGGAGTGACCCGGCTCAATAGTAACCGAAATTCTAAAAAACGGAATTGTGATGCCAATAGATACATCAAAAGAATTGTATTTTAAGCTGATTTTAAACATTTAAGTTTCATCAAGTTAGTCGTACCCATCAAAAGCTATGAGCCTGATGGAATTTGCCTTTTTTTTAGAAATTAGAAGAAACACCCACTAAAAGTCATAGAATCTTATTGAGAATCAAACTATCAGATTCAGGTATCATATAATTCTACTGTAGAGGTTTCAAGCTCCTATTTGCAAAAATATGGAATTTTGCATTTTTTTTTTACCAGAAGAAAGATCACGGATGCGTGTTTAGTTGCTTTTTATTTGCTTTTTTGTTTCTTCCTCAGGGGTGATCGTATCGACCCAGTGGTCCTAGAATGTTGCTAGAGAGCTCATTCAAACGGCAATTAAAAGTTCTAATGCCCTTTTAAAGTGACCAAAAAAATCGGAGGGCAACTAGAGCCCTTCCAATACTCATTTTTTTCTCAAGGTCACCGGATCAAAATTTTGAGATAACTATTTTGTTCAACATAGTCGAAAAATCTAATAGCTATGTCTTTGAGGACAACTTAATCCCTCACAGTCCCCAGAGGAAAGGCTGTCAATTAGGAACTTTTCCCATTGTTTACATATAGTATTGGCTATTGGGAAAGAATACTGACATTTTCAGGGGGATTTTTTTCTGGTTGGGGGGGGGGGGGTCAAAGAGAGGGCATCCCTTAAGCTCTCTAACCGCCATAGTGTCATTTGCACTTTAGAGAAAACCGTTTTTATATCAAGCAGCATGCTTTTATATTTGTCATAAACATCAATAAAAAAGTAAGAAAGTTATCATATTAATCAAGATCGATGAAAAAAACCACACTAGTGAATGTATACTGACTATTTATTTGTGATATTCGATTCTGGAAGTCATTTAAAAAATAATTTATTCTCTCAACATTCCCTAAAAGTCTGCATTTAATATCTATAACTGTTACTGATATTATTGCATATATGACCTTATGACAATGTGGATGCAAATAATTTCCTTTGATTTAGTTCAACACCTCCCCCCCTTCAAATTTACTTTAAATTTTCAATTAAGCATCCTCAACCATTCCCTATATATTGCAGATGTATCTTTTTTTTTTTTTTTTTTTTTTTTTTTTTTTTTTTTTTTTTTTTTTTTTTTTTTTTTTTACAGGCTTCATGGTTCTATCACAAATGATGATTTGCCACTAGTCCTGGTAGCTACCTCATTTTTAACACTGAGGTGCTTGTTATACATTCTCTTGAACGCGTCAAGGAAGGATTTTTCAGGATTACTTCTGCGGCAATCTATTCCATGTGGCAACCGATCGCCGGGCGAAACTTGTTTTCAGATATTCTTGGCGGGAAGTACCCTGCTCAAGGTAGTCCTGACGAACTGTACTTCGGTGAGTTGATCGCAAAGGCTTTGCTTTATCAGGAACGAGCTTCGATAGCTCCTCCGATGGAGAGCTATACAAATACTTATAGAAAACCGACATGGATGCGACATCGCGACGTTCCTGGATCAGCTGTAGGGTTTTAGCTTTCGTATTGCCAGAGGTTGTTGCACCCACTGCTCTATTTTTGAATATATTGGAGTGGAGCAATGTGGCTTTTTGGGTGCACTAGCGAAGAGAGACATGCATATTCCACGACAGGGTCTGATGCACGAATTGAAAGTGGCAGAATAGAATCATCAGGGAGAAGACTTTTGCATCTTAGGATAACTCCTAATTTCTGTTGCAAGACGATCTAATTTTACTGACATGCTCAGTCCATGAGAGATACGAAGAGAAATTAACTCCAAGTAGGTGCAGTTTATCGACTCGCGTTATTACCTCTCCTTTGAAGACGAAATCAGGATGAGCCCTCATATTACGTGCCTTAGAAATTAGGAGCATTTTTGTTTTCGATATGTTAAAAGTTACAAGCCATGCATCTACTCGCGCCTCAATTTTCACTAGGTCAGCCTGAAGCTCCTTGTGGGGTTCACTGGGATCATCGTCTTTTGCGATTGACGTTTTTGTTGTTGTGTCATCCGCAAAGTGGTGAGGTTTTTTTCACAAGGCTGTCCCCCTAGGTCGTTTATGAACACCAAGAAAAGAGTTGGCCCAATAATGCTTCCTTGTGGTACTCCTGATAAAATTGGGTGTTCTTTTGATATGAAGCCATCGAGGACAACTTGCAACGATCGTTGACGAACAAAGTCAGTAAGCACGTCAAATAGTCGACATGAATTCCATAGGCTTTCAGTTTAAAAAGAAGTCCCTTGTGCCATACACGATCAAAGGCTCTTGCGATGTCAAAGGAGAGAAGGCAAATATCGTGTCCCTGAGAAATGAGCTCAATCCACTCTTGATACTATGCAATCAAACAGTCTAACGTAGACCGTTTTCTGCAAAAAACCGTATTGCGTGTCTGCCAACAACAGATGTGCCTCAAGGTATTGGTAAAGGGTCTTATTAATGACGCTTTCATAAACTTTACCTGTGCAGGACAGCAGAACTTACTGGACGATCTGATCCCACATTAGTAAGGTCAGACTCTGCCTTTGGAACAGGGACCACATGAGCAGTTTTCCAGGCTTTCAGAAATAATCCCGCTGCAAAGCATTTTATATAGACAGAGGCAAGACGACCAGCAAGTTCAGGGGCACATCTTTTAAGGATGAGATTGGAAATCTTGTCAGGTCCTGAAGCTTTGGTGACATCCAGCTGGCTTAGCGCTCTTAGCACCCTCCTTGTAGTTATGTTAACTCTGGTGATTTTTGCATCTCTTCGTGGCGGAAAGGGGAGAGGGGAGACTCCGTCCTAATCAAGTTGGGAGATCTTTGAAAAGGCTTGTGCGAGAACATCTGCCTTTTCCTGGCCTGACTGGATCATCGTCCTTCAACATGAAGCGAGGGAATTGATGTTGATTTAGATGACGGTAGGGCTTTCTTTGACGACCCTCCACCACCGCTTTGCAGGGTAACTTTTTCAGTTTGTCTACAAACTTTTGCTTGTAATTGGCTCTAGCTTGACGTAGAGCTTAAACAGACTCGTTTCGAGCGTTAATAAGAGCAGCCCGGACCTTGTCGGATTCAGTTGAACGCCATTTCGTGTGAGCCTTCTTTCTGGCACTGATTGCCTTTCTACAACCCAGCATTGAACATGGCTTATCTCGAGATGAGCCTTTTACTGTTTTTGATGGGACGAATTGCTCAATAGCCTCTGTAATCGCTTTTTCGTAAAGCGCCGCTGCTTTATGCGGTGCTTCTTTTAAAAATGTACTCCAAGGCTTTGCCGATAAGAAGTTTCGCCGACCCATCCCAGTCTGTGCGGGTATTTTGAGATTTCCACGAGCTATAAACTGCCACATGGTCGCTAGCAAAAGGATAGCTTTCAACACTAAAGGAATCCGAATGATCAGTTAAGAAGAGATCAAGCCTGAATGATCCATGAGGGCTGATGTAAGTGTCAAATTCAACAAGTTATTCTAGGCAGTAAGCAAGACTCAGGTCTAGCAGAGCTAAGCCCTCCGCATCAGTCGTACGACTTTTCAGCCAGGGGTCATGATGAATGTTGAAGTCTCCTTGGATTGTTATACCTGATTTAGGGAACTTTTGCTTCACAAATTCCAAGCCAATCTTCCAGATGTTCGGTGATTTTTCATCTTTGGTGGGTTATAGACTGTACCAATAACAAACGATTTGTTTGATAGTTTTTACTTTAACCCAAAGGACCTCCTTATCGCTAGGAATCGAAAGTGCCAAAAAAGGGATGCTATTTATAAGGTACATAGCAACACCACATCCACCAAAAAGTCGAGCTTCTCGGGTTTTTTGCGATCCAGCCTGAGCAGAGTGTAACCAGGAACACTGATCTCACTATCAATGACGCTAGAATTCAGGTTGGTCTCTGGATACACATGACAGAAGGGGAGACCTCATTCATCATGTGCTGTAGGTGATCCAACTTGGATCGGAGACTACGCACATTGCAGTGGGTAACAGTAAACGTACCCGTAAGAATTGTCTTGGGGTGCGCATTTGGTCGTCTACTAGAACGAAATCCGATCCTAGGCTGTTTTTTTTTTTTTTTCCGTTTGAAAACTTGGTACATATCGGCTGGATGGGTAGTTGGCCCAAACAGCGGACAAACGAACTTCTAAGACAGACTTTTGCCTCATCAGATAAGGAGCGGTCATAAGACCTCATACTTAACCTCAGCAAAGGTGGTGGTGACCCCAATAGAGGCAGGAGTCGGCACCTTCCGGTACCTACTACTCTCAAAGCTCTGTGGGCAGGGACGCCAACCCCTGAGTGGTTTGCCGGAGCATACCACCGCATACCCAACATGCAGAGGCCGTTGTCCGAATCTGGATCTTTGACCCATATTTCGCAGTTGTCCTCCTAAAGAGGATCCTCCCACGATGGTATCCTACAGTACCATACAATTTAAACGGACATCCACTATATGGCTAATATGGGAGTAAAATTCATTTGTGATGCAAATGGATGTTATATTTAGATTGAGGATGCAATTCTAGGTATATATTTGCACATTAAGGGGGTGGGGTTATATATTCTGTGAATATATAGGTCCTAAGAAATTCATGAATTTCTTAGAAAAACTGGAAAAACAAGGAAAGAAGTGGAGATAAAGGCTCTCCCCCTGCAAAATGTGTTAACTAGGATTATTCTGCATATTATGGAGTAAGAACTGTTTTCTTAATATGTTTCCTTGTGTCCAGCTGGACTCCTAAGCTTAAAATGCTGGTTGACCGGTTGGCTAATTCGAAAATTTGTATATATACACTGTCAAATTAATCATCTGATGGTATCCCCAATTTAAACGCATTGCTGGAAGAAGGTTTGCAACTAGCGGGAACATGTCCAGACGCCAGTGGGCCCTTCTCAGTGTGCATCAGAGGGGTCTTCTTCCTCCTCCACCTGTATTTATGGCCCCCAGGTGAGGGTACCCCTAGTTTCAGTTTATGGACCCTCAGGGGCTAGGTGCCCCCTTTGGTCCGTGCCTCCCTTTATGGGAGGTACCCTACACATCTTTAGGACGTTCCCCTATCCGCCACCTGGGGATGCGCTGAGTGGCCTAGAGAGGGCCCCTACTGAGAATGTGACACAGTAGGTGCTCTCAGAAACTTTTTTTTAATTAATTAAAAAAAGTTTTTCCACAAAATAAGTTTTTTTAAAAAAAGTAAACAACTCCATTAAACCAAAAAATGAACAAAAAAGGAACCAAATAATCTATCAAGCATACAACTACCACAAATCAGTATCAATAAATAAATAAAACCCAAAACAAAACAGAAATTAAAATAAATAACAGAGTCAAATTCAGAAAGAGCAGAAATTAATATGAGTAGGATTCTAAACCCAAGCTTTCTAAAAGCCAAAATATAATTTGTACTTCACTGAAAAAATTCAAATGAATTTATTGAAAAAAATGTGCATGGTGAGTTTAATATACATATGCTGATATTTATTCCTCAAAATCTTAATTAATTTTTGATTTCTTGAAGTAATAAAAGTGAAAACATTTAAAATAGTTTTTTTCAGCAAAGTACAAATAATATTCTATTAATTATAGCTTGGGGTTTTAGAACCCTACTCATGTTTAATTTCTGCTCGTTTTGAGTTTGACTCTGTTATTTATTTTAATTTCTGTTTGTTTTAGGTTTAATTTATTTATTGATATTGATTTGTGGTAGTTGTATGCTTGGTAGATTATTTGATTCTATTTTGTTCATTTTTGGTTTAATGGTGTTTTTTTTTGACTTTTTTAAAACTTAATTAGTGGAATTTTTTTTTCAATTAGTTTGGCCCAAACAGCGGACAAAAGAACTCCTAAGACAGACTTTGCCTCATCAGATAAGGAGCGGTCATAAGACATCTACTTAACCTCAGCAAAGGTGGTGGTGACCCCAATAGAGGCAGGAGTCGGTACCTTCCGGTACCTACTACTCTCAAGCTCTGTGGGCAGGGACGCCAACCTCTGAGTGGTTTGCCGGAGCATACCACCGCATACCCAACATGCAGAGGCCGTTGTCCGAATCTGGATCTTGCACCCATATTTCGCAGTTTGTCCTCCTAAAGAGGATCCTCCCACGATGGTATCCTACAGTACCATACAATTTAACCGGACATCCACTATATGGCTAATATAGGAGTAAAATTCATTGGTGATGGCAAATGGATGTTATATTTAGATTGAGGATGCAATTCTAGGTATATATTTGCACATTAAGGGGGTGGGGTTATATACTTCTGTGAATATATAGGTCCTAAGAAATTCATGAATTTCTTTAGAAAAACTGGAAAAACAAGGAAAGAAGTGAAGATAAAGGCTCTCCCCCTGCAAAATGTGTTAACTAGAATTATTCTGCATATTATGGAGTAAGAAAGCTGTTTTCTTAATATTTTTCCTTATGTCCAGCTGGACTCCTAAGCTTAAAAAATACTGGTTGGCGGTTGGCTAATTCAAAGATTTGTATATTTACAACTGTCAAATTAGCCATCTGATGGTATCACCTACTTAACCCCATTGCTGGAAGAAGGTTTGCAACTAGCGGGACATGTCCACACGGCCGGTGGGCCCTTCTCAGTGTGCATAAGAGGAGCCTTCTTCCTCCTCCACCTGTATTATATGGCCCCCAGGTGAGGGTACCCCTAGTTTCAGTTTATGGACCCCTCAGGGCTAGGTGCCCCCTTTGGTTCCGTGCCTCCCTTTATGGGAGGTACCCTACACATCTGTAGGACGCTCCCCTATCCGCCACCTGGGGATGCACTGAGTGGCCTGGAGAGGGGGCCCCTAATGAGAATGTGACACAGTAGGTGCTCTCAGAATTTTTTTTTTTAATTAATTATAAAAGTTTTTCCACAAAATAAGTTTTTTTTTTTTTTTTTTTAAAGTAAACAACTCCATGAAACCGAAAATGAACAAAAATGGAATCAAATAATCTACCAAGCATACAACTACCAACAAATCAGTATCAATAAATAAAAAAACCCAAAACAAACAGAAATTTAAAATAAATAACAGAGTCAAATTCAGAAAGATCAGAAATTAATATGAGTAGGATTCTAAACCCCAAGCTTTCTAAAAGCCAGAAATATAATTTGTACTTCACTGAAAAATTCAAATGAATTATTGAAAAAAAATGTGCATTGTGAGTTTAACATAACATATGATGATATTTATTCCTCAAAATCTTAATTAATTTTTGATTTCTTGAAGTAAATAAAAGTGAAAAACATTTAAAATAGTTTTTTTCAGTAAAGTACAAATAATATTCTATTAATTATAGCTTGGGGTTTAGAACCCTACTCATGTTAATTTCTGCTCGTGTTGAGTTTTACTCTGTTATTTATTTTAATTTCTGATTGTTTTAGGTTTTATTTATTTATTCATATTGATTTTTGGTAGTTGTATGCTTGTTAGATTATTTGATTCTATTTTTGTTCATGTTTGGTTTAATGGTGTTCTTTACTTTTTTAAAACTTATTTAGTGGAATTTTTTTTTCAATTAGCTTCTG
This sequence comes from Artemia sinica, assembly GCA_027921565.1. NCBI lineage: Eukaryota > Metazoa > Arthropoda > Branchiopoda > Anostraca > Artemiidae > Artemia > Artemia sinica. Next base: position 42,209,131 of record CM051265.1, read on the forward strand.
TTCGTTTTAATATTGACATAGTCCTTTTTTGGGAGAAAGACTGAGCCTCTTCTAAACTTAAACAACCATCCCTTCCATAGGAACCTTAAATACCCCCTGGGCATAACTTACAACCCTTGCCCCTTAATCTTTGGGGGTGTGTTTCAAACCCAGGAGCCTTCGTTTTATATGATATTTAAACTATTTTGAATAGAATACCAATCTCAAAATTTCTATTACATACACTTCGGGAGAATACGACGTGTGTGTGTGTTTGCGTTATGGGGGGGGGGGGTAGCTGCCGTACGATCACTTTGACTCTTAAAAAGAGCACTAGAGCGTCTGATTACCAATCCAATAAGCCCCTCCCAAGTTTATATGACCAAACTTTCAATAAAAAACCGTATATGTCCCCAGGGCATAACTTACAACCCTTGCCCTGAGGGCTGGGAGATTTGTTATCCTCAAAAACATAATTTCCAGACCTCTCTGATACGTGAGCAAAATAGATATCTCAAAATTTTGATTGGAAGTGTTTGGGGAAATAATGGGCGTTAGGGTGAGGGGCATTTTGCCCTCTGATCACTTTCGACTAATAAAATAAATACTAGTCCTCTCAATTCCCAATCGATTGAGCCCTTTTTGAAGCTTCTAAAAACAAAACTTTCTATAAAAACCTCATATGCCCCCGGGTCATAACTTACGACCCTGTGGCCTGACGGCTTTGGGGGGAGGAGTTGTCATCCTCAAAGACATAATTTCCAGACCTTTCAACTACGTTTGAACAAAATGGCCATATCCAAATGTTGATCAAAAAATGTTTGGGGGAAATTATGGGCGTGGGGGGTGATTCTCCCTCCGATTTCATTCGACTATTAAAAAGGACAATAGCCCTCTCAATTTCCAATCGAATGAGCCATTTTTGAAGTTTTTACGACAATGTATTCTATAAAAAAAATTATTTGCCCCAGGGCACAACTTACAACATTAGCCCTGAGGGCTGAGGGGGGCGGTATGCCATACTCCAAAACATAATTTCTTCGAACCTTCAACTACGCTACACAAAATGGTTATATCAAAATGTTTATGGAAGTGTTGGGGGAAATGATGGCAGGGGAGGGCGAATTTGGCCCTCCAATTGCTTTTGACTATTAAAAAGGGCACTAGCCCTTTTCAATTTCTAATGAATGAGCCCTTTTGAAGTTTCTATGACAACGGGTTCTATAAAAGCCTTCTATGCCCAGGGTATAACTACGACCCGTACCCTGAGTAGTGTGAGGGGTTGTCATCCTCAAAGACATAATTTCTAGAACTTTCAACTACGTTGAAAAAATAGCTATCTCAAAACTTTATTTGGATGGGGTTGGGGAAATCGTGGGTGCAAGAGAGGGGGGGGGGTTAGTTGCCCTTCAATCCCTTTCTAACTATTAAAAAGGCACTAGCCCTTTCTATTTACAATCGAATGAGCTCTTTTAAGACTTTCTACAACAAACCCTTTCTATAAAAATGCATAACTTACAACCCTTACACTGAGGACTGTGGGGGAGAGGTTGTCATCCTCAAAGACCTAATTTCCAGAAATCTAAACTACGTTGAACAATATGGCTATGTCAAAATTTTGATTGGATGTGTTTGGGGAAATGGTGGGCGCGAGAAGGGGGTTAGCTGCTCGTTACTTTCGGAGTTACTTTGACTATCAAAAAGGGCACTAGCCCTTTCAATTTCCATTCCAATCTTGAACTACGTTGAACAAAATGGCTATCTCAAATTTTGATTGAATGTGTTTGGGGATATGGTGGGTGTTTGAGAAGGTTAGTGCCCTCTAATCACTTATGACTATTAAAAAGTGCACTAGCCATTTCCAATTTCCAATTGAATGAGCCATTTTTAAGTTTCTACATAATGCTTTCTTTACAACCTTATATGTTACCAGGGCATAAATTACCAACCCTTGCCATGCGGGGTTGGGGGGGGGTTTGTCATCCTCGAAGACATAATCCAGAAATCTAAAACTACGTTGGATGTGTTTGGGAAATATTGGGGCCTGGAAGGGGTGTTAAATGCCTTCCAATTACTTTTGACTATTAAAAAGGGCACTAGCCATTTAAATTTCCAATCGAATTAGCCTTTTTTGAAGCTTTTACGATAACGCTTTCCATAAAAACCTTATATGCCCCCAGGGCATAACTTACAACCCGTGCCCTGAGGGCTGTGGGGGGGGGGGGGGGGTTTGTATCATCCTCAAATACGTAATTTCCAGAATTTTCCACCAGGTTGAAGAAAATGGCCATCTCAAAATTTGATTGGATGTGTTTGGGGAAATGGTGGGCGTGAGAAGGGGTTGTTAGTTGCTCGTTACTTTTGGAGTTACTTTTGACTATCAAAAAGGGCACTAGCCCTTTCAAATTCCATTCAAATGTGATTTTTTGAAGTTTCTATGACAACGCTTTCTATAAAAAACTTATATGCCCCCAGGGCATAACTTTCAACCCTTGCCCGAAGGGCTTCTGTAGGGGGAGTGTCATCCTCAAAGACATAAATTTCCGGACCTTTAACTACGTTGAACAAAACATTTATCTCAAATTTTGATTTTAATGTGTTTGGGGAAATGGTGGGCGTGAGAGAGGGGTTAGTTTCAATCACTAAAGGGTTAGCCCTTCAATCACTTTGACTATTAAAAAGGGGCAAACAGCCCTTTCAACTTCCAATCGAATGAACTCTTTTTGAAGTTACTATGACAATGCTTTCAATAAAAACCTTATATACCCTCAGGGCAAAACTTACAACCCTTGCCCTAAGGGCTGTGGGGAAAGTGTCCTCCTCAAAGACATAATTTCCAGATCTTTCAAATACGTTAAACAAAACGGCTATCTCGTATATTTTGGTTTAGTTTAACATTCCTATTAAAATTCCTTTAAAATTTCAATTAAATACCCTTAGTAGTTTCTCAGATTTTACAGCTTCGATATTTTGACAAACTGAGTGCAGGAACTGCATCTAAAGAGAGAGATCAAAAATTCCACATCTAAATCAAAACAAAACTTAGCCCTTTGTATCAGAGGCAACGCTATAGCGTTGCCTATAGTAAAGGCCATACGGCTCCAATGGTTTTTGTTATTATTATTTATTAATTATTTTTTTCCCAGAGGAACTTCATATGGAAGGGGTCGTGGTAAAAATTTCAAAGGGGGCTGATTCGATTGGAAATCGAGAGTTCTAGAGCCCTTTTTACGGGTCAAAAGTGATTGGAAGTCAACTAACACCCCTTCCACGCCCACCATTCCCCAAACACATCCAATCAAAATTTTGAGATATCCATTTTGTTTTACGTAGTGGATTTGCAGATAGAAATTATGTTTTTGAGGAGGATGCTCCCCCAAAGCCCTCAGGGCAAGGGTTTTAAGTTATGCCCTGGGGGCATATAAGCTTTTTATAGAAAGCTTTGTCGTAGAAACTTCAAAAAAAGGCTCATCCGATTGGAAATTCAAAGGGATAGTGCCCTTTTTAATAGTCGAAAGTGATTCGAGGGCAACTAACCACCCTCTCATGCCCACACCCTTTTTTTACCTTTTTTTCCCCAAACACATCCAATCAAAATTTTGAGATAGCCATTTTCTTCAACTGGTGGAAAATTCTGGAAATTACGTATTTCGAGGATGACAACCCCCCCCCCCACAGCCCTCAGGGCACGGGTTGTAAGTTATGCCCTGGGGGCATATAAGGTTTTTATGGAAAGCGTTATCGTAAAGCTTCAAAAAAGGCTAATTCGATTGGAAATTTAAATGGCTAGTGCCCTTTTTAATAGTCAAAAGTAATTGGAAGGCATTTAACACCCCTTCCAGGCCCAATATTTCCCCAAAACACATCCAATAAAAAATTTGGAGATAGCCATTTTTGTTCAACGTGGTGGAAAGTTCTGGAAAAATTATATCTTTGAGCATGACAGCCCCCCATGGTCTTGAGGGCAGGGGTCATAAGTTATGCCCTTGGGGTCATATATGATTCTTATGAAGGAATGCTCGTATTAACTTCAGAGAGGGCTCATTTGATTTGGAACTGAAAGTTCACTTTAAAGCGGTCAAAAGATATTGGAGGGTAACTAGCCCCCCACGCCCCTTTTTTCCCGATTGAATCCAATAAAAATTTGACATGGCTATTTTGTTAAAAATGGTTCTAAGATCATATAACAAAAACTCCGTGTCAAACACAACCCCCAGGGCCGGGGGCAGGCGTGGTAAGTTATGCTCTGGGGGCCATATGTGGTTCTTATGGAAGGGATGCTCGTATAAACTTCAAAGAGGGCTCTTTTGATTGGAAACTGAAAGTTCCAGTTCATCTTTTTAAGAGTCAAAAGAGATTGGAGGGCACCTAGCCCCCCGTCCACGCCCCTTTTTTCTCAAACCCATCTGCTAAGAACATTTAGATAGACATTTTTTTAAAAATAGTTCAAAGACCATATAACAAAAGCTCCAGGGTCGACACAGCCCCCCCCCCCCAGGGCCAGAAGGCAGGCGTTGTAAGTTATGCCCTGGGGAATATATGGTTCTTATGAAAGGGATGCTCGTGAAAGCTTGAGAGAGGGCTAATTTGATTGGAAAATTGAAAGTTCTTGTTCAGTTTTTTTTGAAATTCAAAAGAGATTCGGAGGGCAACTAGCCCCACGCCCCTTTTTTCCGAATGCATGCGATACAAATTTTGAGATTGCCATTAATTTAAAAATTGTTCAAAAGTCAGATAACAGAAACTCAGGTGTTGACACAACCCCCCACCGTTCCGGGGGCTGGCTTTGTAAGTTATGCCCTGGGGCATATATTGTTCTTATGAAAGGGATACTCATATAAACTTCAGAGAGGGCCCATTTGAATAGAAATTGAAAGTTCGATTTCACTTTTTAACAGTCAAAATAGAAATCGAACGAGGACAACTAGCCCCCCACGCCTTCTTTTTCCAAACCCATCTGATGAAAATTTTTAGATTGACATTTAAATAAAACAAGTTGAAAGGTCGGATAAGAAAAACTTCCCCCCCCCCCCCCTGTCAATACAACCCCCCAGGGCCCGGGAGAAGGCGTTTTAAGTGATGCCCTAAGGGCATGTATGGTTCTTATGAAAGGGATGCTCGTATAGACTTCATAGAGGGCTCATTTGATTGGAAATTGAAAGTTCTAGTTCTCACTCTTTTAAGAGTCAAGAGATTTAAGGGCAACTAGCCCACCCCAGCCTTTTTTCCCCCAAACACATCCGCTAGAAATTTTGAGATAGCCAGTTTTTTTTTAATTGCTCAAAAATTAGATAACAATAACGCGGTGTCAAAAAAACCCCCAGGGCCCAGGGGGTAGGCGTTGTAAGGGTTGTCCTAGAGGCGTGTATGGTTCTTATGAAAGGGATGCTCGTATAAACTTCAGACGAGGGCTCATATGATTGGAAATTGAAAGTTCTAGTTCACTTTTTAAGAGTCAAAAGATGTCTGAGGGCAAATACTCCCCCCCCTCCCACACAACCTTTTTTCCCCAAGCCTATCCGATAAAATTTTTAAAATATCCATTTTATTAAAATAATTCAAAGTTCAGATAAGAAAACTCCTTTGTCGACGCAACCCTCCATGGCTCAGACGCAGGCGTTGTAGGTGATGCTCTTGGGGCATATATCGTGTTTATGGAAGGCATGCTTGTATAAACTTCGGAGAGGGTTCATTTTATTAGAAATTCAAAGTTCTCGTTCACTTTTTAAGAGTCAAAAAATATTGGAGGGCAGCTAGCCCCCGCCATCTCCCCCTCCAAGCCCGCTAATATGCATCAGATAAAAATTTTGAGATAGACATTTTGTTAATAATAGTTCAAAGTTCAGATAACTAAAACTCTGGTGTCGACACAGCCCCCCAGGGCCCGAGGGAAGGCGTTGTAAGTTATGCCCTGGGTGGTATATATGGTTGTTATGGTAGGGATGCTTGTATAAACTTCATAGAGGACTCATTTGATTGGAAATTGAAAGTTGTAATTCACTTTTTAAGAGTAAAAGTTATCGGAGGGTAGCTAGCTTCCCCCACAGTCCATTTATTTATTTCCAGGCGCACTTCATACAGAAGGGTCTTCGTATAAACTTCAAAGGGGGCTCATTTCAAAGGGGGCAAAACTTTTTTCACTTTGATATTGTTACTTTGATACCAGGTTTGATACTTTGATGAAGATTGATTTTTTTTAAAGTTTGATTTTGAAATTAAGAATTTTTAAAAAACTTAAAAACTTTTTGCAATCAAAAACGAACAAAATTAATGAAAAAAAAAATTCCCAAAATAAATTTTTTTTTCAAAGAAAAGCAAAGGCCATTTTAAACTTAAGCTCAGCAGGTACAAGTACCTGTTAAAATTAAAACTAAAAACGAACAGGAATTACTATTAAAGAAAAAAATGAAACCCCAAAACGAACAGAAACTAAATAAACAATCATAGGAAAAAACATACAACAAGTAATAATAAAAATGAATAAATAGATCTTTAAAGCGAGTAATGCTTAGATTGAATGAAAATCAAGCTTAAAACAAAAATATTTTGCTGTTGAAGTATATATGAAACTTAAAACAAACAGAAATTAAATACACAATCAATGCCAAACAAACATACAATAGATGTTAATGTAAATGAATAAATAAATCTTTAAAACGAGTGAAACTTAAATTGAATATGAAAATCAAGCTTGAAACGAACAAAAATCCCTACAAAACAAGAGTTTGGGTATCGCCTTCTTTTTCACTGTAAAAGCCTAAAACCTACTGCGTCATTGGAGCTTTACTGAAAACTATATGCGTCTTGAACAGTCTTGGAAAATATAAACAACATCAAATTGAATATTTGATTTATAATGATATTAGTTGTTGAAAGATCCATCAGTGCAAGAATTTATTTCACTCTAGTTTTATTTTTATTTTCAATGCTGTAAGAACTGGAAAATAAAATATTTGTAATATAATTCGTTTTCAGTGAGGCGCCAATGAGGCAGTAGGCATTTGGTTTTTATTTACAGTTATGGAAGGGGGCGGTATCCAAACTCTTGTTTGAAGTGAAAACTATCGTCTTGAACAATTTAGAAATTGAACTTCGTCTTGAACAATTCAGAAAGAACTAATAAATTAATTACTGAATATCTGATGTATAATGATATTTAATTGCTGAAAGCTCATTAGTTCAAAATTTAACTATAATTTTAATGTTTTATATTCAATATTAAGTACAAAACAAAATATTTGTAATAAAATTGGTTTTCAGTAAAGCGCCAATGACGCAGTAGGTTTTATACTTTTACAGTGAGAGAAGGAGGCAATACCCAATACTCTTGTTTGTAGGGATTTTTGTTCGATTCAAGCTTTATTTGCATATTCAATTCAAGTTTCACTCGTTTTAAGATTTATTTATTCATTTACATTAATATATATTGTATGTTTGTTTGCGATTGATTGTTTATTTGATTTCTGATCGTTTTAAGTTTCATTTATACTTCAATAGCAAAATATTGTTTTTCGTTTTAAGCTTGATTTTCAATATTTCCATCTAAGCATTACTCGCGCTTTAAGCTCTATTTATCTCATTTATATTATTACTTGTTGTATTTTTTTTCCTATGATTGTTATTTAATTTATGTTCGTTTTGGGTTTCATTATTTCTTTAATAGTAATTTCTGGTCGTTTTGAGTTTGAATTTTAACAGGTATTTATATCTGCTGTGCATAAGTTTAAATCAGCCTTTACTTTTCTTTGAAAAACTTATTTTTACGGAAAGTTTTTTTTTTAATTATAGCTTAAAATGACGCAAGGCAACAGATTCTAAGAGTCGTGTGAAGGATTAGGGCAGTGGTTTCTAAACTTAATGTTACTACGCCTCCCATTAAAAATATTTAATCATTCCCCCCCCCCCCTGAAGTTTTCATAAAATAAAAACACAAACAATTTTACTCTTATAAAACTAATTCCTACAAACTAATGTGAAAAACGATATTTTAGTATTGTTTTTTAATGAGATGGATGTGCCTGGCCATCAGCACAAAGTTTGTCAAATCTTGGTGTTTATGACGATAATTAAAAAAAAAACTTTCCGAAAAATAAGTTTTTAAAAGAAAAGTAATGGCCATTTTAAACTTAAGCTCAGGAGATATGAATACCTTTTAAAATTCAAACTCAAAACGACCAGAAATTACTATTAAAGAATAATTGAAACCCAAAACGAAAAGAAATTAAATAAACAATTCATAGCAAAAAACAAACAACAAGTATTAATATAACTGATATAAATATTTATCTTAAGCGAGTAATGCTTATAATTGAACATGAAAATCAAGCTTTAAAAACGAAAAAGAATAGTTGGCTATTAAAGTATAAATGAAACTTAAAAACCGAAAACAGAAATTAAATAAACAATCAATGCGAACTAAACATACAATATATTAATGTAAATGAGTAAACTAAATCTCTTAAAACGAGTGAAACTTAAATTGAAGATGCAAATCAAGTTTGCATCAATAAAAATAACTACAAACAAGAGTTGGGTATCGTCTCACTGCAAAAGCTTAAAACCTACTGCGTCATTAGCGCCTTACTGAAAACTATATGAGTCTTGAACAGTCTTGGAAAGTATAAACAAAATCAAATTGAATATTAGATATATAATGATATTAATTGTTTGAAAAGATCCATCTGTTCAAGATTTTTTTTTTCACTGTAATTTTTTGATTTTCATTTCAATGCTGTAAGAAACTGGAAAAGAATTAATTTGTAATATAAAGAGAAATTCGTTTTCAGTGAAGCGCCAAGGACGCAGTAAGGCTTTAGGTTTTTTGCAGTTAAAGAAGGGGGCAGTATCAAAATTTTTTGTTTAGTGAGCCTATATTTGTCTTGACCAATCTGGGAAACGAACTAATAAATTAAAAATGAAATAGTGATGTATAGTGATATTAATTCGCTGAAAGCCCATCAGTTCAAAAAATTGTACTGTATTTATAATATTATTTTCAATTATTCAAGTACAAAAGATAAACATTTGTAATATAATTCGTTTTCAGTAAAGCGCCAATGACGCAGTAGGTTTTAGGCTTCTGCGAGTGAGGCGCATACCAAACTCTTGTTTGTAGTTATTTTTATTCGATTCAAATTAATTTGCATATTCAATTTAAGTAGGTTCACTCGTTTTAAGATTTATTTACTCATTTTACTCATTTCATACTAATCATTTCATTGTATTCACTTTTCTGTGGCTGCTTGCAATTATGCATTTGAGGGGGATAGACTTCCCCCCACCCCTGTCTCCGCTAAGGTTTCAAGTTTTATACTCAAGCCTTAAAATGAAACGCAATGTGAAGTATAACTCAAAATAACATATATGAATAATATGTTGCACATAACACGGAACAAAATGTATCAAAATTGCATATTATGAGTGGAGGTTCACCCAAAATGATGGGCTTGGGGCTCACCATTCCACAATCTATGAAATCAATCTGCAATAACTGAAAGATTATAAAGTGTTTTTTGAGTATTTAACGTCTTCCACAAACTCAAGCGGTCCAACATTTTCTATCAGCTTAATTGAGTGTGTCTGATCTCCTAAATCAGGAACGGAGGAGATAACCTGTGAAGTTCCACCCTGTATTGGATGAAGTCTCCAACCTCACCGCCCCTAGTCTGTCTACAGCTAAAGGTTTCTTCCTTCTGCAATCTACGCCGCCCCCCACCCAAAGACTTTAATAAGGTAAATGTTTGCCTATGGGTCAAGAACACATGGTAAATCTATTTATAATATATCCAATTATAAGGTTTAAAATACCATAACTCTGTGATAGACACAAAATTGCTTTGGCACACAAAATCATATTTAAGGTCAATTCCAAAACAGTCGTGATCCCTCGTGGTCAGCAAGTGGAAATGGTCAAAAACACCCTCATTGAGCTTATTTTTTCTATCTTTCATTGTTGCCAATCGATGGTCCACAATTATTATGCAGCTGTCTATTGTTCATACATAAAGGTTTTTATCAAAGAGGTAATCGGACAAAGGACTTTGAAAAAAAGCTCATTCGATTTAAATTGAAAGTTCTAGATCCGTTTTTTAAATTCAAGATAATAATCGTCGGACAGTAAGCACCCCACCCCCCATGCCATAAAAACTTGAAAACTTGCAATTCAAAAACAACGAACAAAAATAATTAAAAAAAACTTTCGAAAATATAAGTTTTTCCAAAGAAAAGAAAAGTAAAGGCCATTTTATTTAAACTTAAAGCTCAGGAGGACACAAATTACCTGTTAAAATTCAAACTCAAAACGACCAGAAATTACTATTAAAGAATAACTGAAAACCAAAACGAACAGAAATTAAATAAACAATCATAGCAAAAAACATACAAACAAGTAATAATATAAATGAAGAAATAGATCTTAAAAGCGAGTATACTTAGATTGAATGAATATTGAAAATCAAGTAAAACGAACACAACCAAATTTTGAATTAAAAGTATGAAACTTAAAACGAACACGAAATTAAATAAAAAAATCAATGCGGGAACAAACACATACAATATATATTAATGTAAAATGAATAACTAACTATTAAAACCGAGTGAAACTTAAATTGAATATGCAAATTCAAGTTTGAATCTAATAAAAATAACTACAAACAAGCGTGTTTGGGTATTGTCTCATGGCAGATCCTAAAACCTAATGCGTCATTGGCGCTTTACTGAAAGCGAATTATATTACCAAATGTTTCTTTTGTACTAATATTGAAAAATAATATTAAAATTACAGTACAATTTTGAAACTGATGGGCTTTCAGCAATTAATATCACTATACATCAAACTATTCAGTCTTAATTTATTAAGTTCTTTCCAAGACTGGTCAAACAAATATAGTTTCACTACAAACAAAATTTTGATACTGCCCCCTTCTTTAACTGCAAAAAAACTATAAAGCCTTTCGTCGTCATTGGCGCTTCACTCCAAAACAAATTTCTCTTATATTACAAATTAATTGCAACCTTTTCCAGTTCTTACAGCTTTGAAAATGAAATATAAATTACAGTGAAAAAAAAAATCTTTGAACCGATGGATCTTTCAACATTAATATCATTATACATCTAATATTTCAATTTGATTTTGTTTATAACATTCCAGACTGTTCAAGACTCATATAGTTTTCAGTAAGGCGCTAATGACGCAGTAGGTTTTTAAGCTTCTGCAGTCAGGTGATACCCAAATACTCTTGTTTGTAGTTTATTTTTATTCGATTCAAACTTGATTTGCATTCAATTGAAGTTTCACTCGTTTTAAGATTTATTTACTCATTTACATTAACATATATTGTATGTTTGTTCGCATTGATTGTTTATTTAATTTCTGTTCGTTTAAGTTTCATTTATACTTTAATAGCAAACTATTCTTTTTCGTTTAAGCTTTATTTTCATATTTCAAGTCTAAGCATTACCTCGCTTTAAGATATATTTATTCATTTATATTAATACTTGTTGTTGTTTTTTGCTATGATTGTTGATTTAATTTCTGTTCGTTTTGGGTTTCCAATTTATTCTTTAACATAATAGTAATGTCTGGTCGTTTTTTGAGTTTTTGAATTTTAACAGGTATTCACCATCTCTGCGCTTTTAAGTTTTAAATGGCCTTATACTTTTCTTTGAAAAAAAAAACGTATTTTGTCGGAAGTCTTTTTTAATTAGTCGTCATAAACACCAGATTTGACGAGTTTTGTGCTGAGTGGGACAGGCACATCCATCTCATTAAAAACAATACTAAATATCGTTTTCACATTAGTTTGTAGGAATAAATTTTATAAAGAGTAAAATTGTTTGTATATTTTATTTTATGAAAACTTCACGGGGGGGGAATGAGTAAATATTTTTAAGGGAGGTGTAGCAACAATAAGTTTGGAAACCACTGCCCTAATCCTTGACACGACCCTTAGAATCTGTTGCCTTCGCGTCATTTTAAGCTATAATTAAAAAACAAACTTTCCGAAAAAACTAAGTTCTTCAAAGAAAAGTAAAGGCCGATTTAAACTTCTGCTCAGCAGATACAAATACCTGTTAAATTCAAAACTCAAAAACGACCAGAAAATTACTATTAAAGAATAAATGAAATCCAAAACGAACAGAAATTAAATAAACAATCATAGCAAAAAAAAAAAAATACAAACAAAGTAATAATATAAATGAATAAATAGAGCTTAAAGCGAGTAATGCTTAGATGAATATGAAAAATCAAGCTTTAAAACGAAAAAAAAAAATATTTTGCTATTGAAGTGCAAATGAAACTTAAAACGATCAGAAATTAAATAAACATCAATGCAAACAAACATACAATATATATTAATGTAAATGAATAAATAAATCTTAAACGGGGTGAAACTTAAATTGAATAGTGCCCAAATAAAGCTTGAAACGAACAAAAATCACTACAAACAAGAGTTTGGATATTGCCACTCCTTCTCTCACTGTAAAAGCATAAAACCTACTGCGTCATTGGCGGTTTACTGAAAACCAATTTTATTACAAATAATTTTTCTTTTGTACTTAATATTGAATTATAAACATTAAAATTATAGTTAAATTTTAAACTAATGAGCTTTCAGCAATTAATATCATTTTATACATCAGATATTCAGTTTAATTTAATAGTTTATCTTTCTGAATTGTTCAAGACGAAGTTCAATTTCTCTAAATTGTTCAAGACGATAGTTTCACTACAAACAAGAGTTTGGATACCGCCCCCTTCCTTAACTGTAAAATAAAAACCAAATGCCTACCTGCCTCATTGGCGCCTCTCTGAAACGAATTATATTACAAATATTTTATTTTCCAGTACTTACAGCGCATTGAAAATAAAATAAAATAAGAGTGAAATAAACTCTTGAACTGATGGATCTTTTCAACAACTAATATCATATAAAATCAAATAATTCAGATTTGATGTTGTTCTATATCATTTTCCAAGACTGTACAAGACACATATAGTTTTTTCAGTAAAGCGCCAATGACGCAGTAGGTTTTAGACTTTTTACAGTGAGAAAAGGAGGCGATACCCAAACTCTTGTTTGTAGTGATTTTTGTTTGTTTCAAGCTTGATTTTCATATTCAATTTAACGTTTCACTCGTTTTTTAAGATTTATTTATTCATTTACATTAACATCTATTGTATGTCTGTTTGCATTGATTGTGTATTTTATTTCTGTTCGTTTTAAGTTTTATATGTACTTCAACAGCAAACTATATTTTTGTTTTAAGCTTGATTTTCATATTCAATCTAAGCATTACTCGCTTTAAGATCTATTTATTCATTTATATTTATTACTTGTTGTATGTTTTTTTCCTATGGATTGTTTATTTAGTTTCTGTTCGTTTGGGGTTTCATTTTTTTCTTTAATAGTAATTCCTGGTCGTTTTTAGCTTTAATTTTAACAGGTATTTGTACCTGCTGAGCTTAAGTTTAAAATAGCCTTTTTAACTTTTCTTTGAAAAATTTATTTTTGGGAATTTTTTATTCATATAATTTTTTGTTCGTTTTTGATTGCAAAAGTTTTCAAGTTTTTAAAAATCTTAATTTCAAAATCAAAACTTTAAAAAAAAATCAAATCTTCATCAAAGTATCAAAACTGGTATCAAAGTAACAATATCAAGTGAAAAAAGTTTGCCCCCTTTGAAATGAGCCCCCTTTGAAGTTTGTACGAAGACCCCTTCTGTATGAAGTGCGCCTGAGAAATAAATAAATGGACTGTGGGGGGAGGCTAGCTGCCGTTTGAGCAGGACACTCCCCCCACAGTCTTCAGGGGCAAAGTTTATAAGTTATGCCCTGGGGGCATATATGGTTCTTATGGAAGGAATGCTCGTATAAACTTCAGAGAGGACTCATTTGATTGTAAATTAAAAGTTCTAGTTCACTTTTTAAGTGTCAAAAGATATTGGAGGGCAAGTAGCTTCCCCCCACAACCCTTTTTTCCCAAATGCATCCATAAAAAATTTTAAGATAGCTATTTTTTGTTAAAAGTAATTCAAAGATCATATGACAAAAATTACGGTGTCGACACACCCACCAGGGGCCCAGGGGCAGGCGTTTTGTAAGTTTATGTCCCAGCAGGGAGCATATAAGAGGTCTTATGGAAGGGATCTCGTATTTTCTTTAAAGAGGGATAATTTAATTGGAAATTGAAAGTTCTAGTTCACTTTTTTAAGAGTGAAAAGAGATTGGAGGGCACCTAGCCCCCCCCCTCCACGCCCTTTTTTTCCTCATACATATCTGATAAGACCTTTGAGATAGCTGTTTTTAAATAGTTCAAAGACAATATAAAGAAAACTCAGGGGGTAAACACAGCCCCCCGGGGCCCAAGGGCAGGTGTTTTAAGTTATGCTTTAGAGGAACATATGGTTCTTATTGAAGGGATGCTCACAAGAAATTCTGAGATGGCTCATTTGATTGGAAATTTAAAATTTTTAGTTCAGTTTTTTTTAGAGTTAAAATAGATTGGAGGGCAACTTGCCCCCCCCCTCCCACGCCTCTTTTTCCCCAAATGCATCCAATAAAAATTTGAGATAAACCATTAAGTGAAAAATTGCTCAAAAGTCAGATAAAAAAAAAACTCAGGTGTCGTCACAACCCCCCAAGGGCCGGGGGCAGGGCGTTGTAAGTTTATGCCCTGGGGCATATATTGTTCGTACGAAAGGGATGTTCGTATAAACTTTAGAGAGGGCTCATTTTCATTGGATATTTGAAAGTTCGACCTCACCTTTTAATTGTCAAAAGAGATCCAAGGGCAGCTAGCCCCCCCCCACGCCTTCGTTTTCAAAACACATCTGATGAAAATTTTGAGATATTTATTTTGTGAAAAATAGTTCAAAGGTCAGATAAGAAAAATCTGGTGTCAATAGAACCCCCCCAGGGCACAGGGGAAGGCGTTCTAAGTTATGCCCTAAGGGCCTGTATGGTTTTTATGAAAAGGATGGTCGTATAAACTTCACAGAGGGCTTTATTTGATTGGAAATTGAAAGTTCTAGTTCACTTTTTAAAAGTCAAGAGAGTTAGACTATCCCCCCCACGCTCTTTTTTTCCCAAAAACTGTGCTCTACAAATTTTGAGATAGCCAGTGTTTTCGGAAATTGTTCAAAAATTAGATAACAAAAACGCCCCCCCCAGAGCCCGGGGGATAGACTTTGTAAGTGTTATTCTGGGGGCGTATATGGTTCTTATGAAAGGGCATGCTCGTATAAACTTCAGAGGGGGCTTCATTTGATTAGAAATTTAAAGTTCTAGTTCAATTTTTAAGAGTCAAAAGATATGTGAGGGCAATTAGCCCCCCAACACACACCCTTTTTTTTCCCCAATCCCATCCGATAAAATTTTTATAATACCCATTTCATTAAAAATAGTTCAAAGGTCAGATAGGAAAAATTCCTATGTCGACGGAACCTGCCAGGACCCGGAGGCAGGCATTATGAGTAGCGCTCTAGGGGCATATATAGTTCTTATAGAAGGGATACTCGTATAAACTTCGGAGAGGGCTCATTTGATTGGAAATTGAAAGTTCTTGTTCACTTTTTAAGAGTAAAAAGAGATCAGAGGGTAACTAGCCCCCCCCCCTCCCCCACGCCCTAAATGCATCAGATAAAAATTCTGAGATAGACATTTTGTTAAAAATAGTTCAAAGTTCTGATAACAAAAAACTCTGGTGTCGACACAGCCCCCCAGGGCCGGGGTGTAGGGTTGTAAATTATGCCTGGGGACAAATATGGTTGTTATGGAAGGGATGCTCGTATAAACTTCCTAGAGGGCTCATTTGATTGGAAATTGAAAGTTGTAATTCACTTTTTAAGACACAAAAGTGATTGGAGGGCAGCTAGCCTCCCCCACACTCCATTTTTTTTTTTACCAGAGGCACTTCATATAGAAGGAAGTCGTCGTATAAACTTCAAAGGGGGCTCATTCGATTGGAAATCGAGAGTTCTAGTGCCCTTTTTAAGAGTCAAAAAGTGATCAGAGGGCAATGGCCCCCCCATTTTTGAGGTAGCCATTTTGTTAAAAATAGTTCAAAGATCATGTAACAAAAGCTACTTTACGTAGGGTCGTTTCGATAAAATAGTTCAAAGGTCAGATAAGAAAAACTCCTGTGTCGACACAGCCCCCCCCTCCCAGGGCTGGGGTGGACGTTGTAAGTATTGCTCTGGGGGAATATATGGTTCTTATTGGAAGGTATGCTCGTATAAACTTCAGAGAGGGTCCTTTTGAACGGAACTTAAACGCTGTAGTTCATTTTCTCAGAATGAAAAAAATTTTATCGGAGGGTAACTAACCCTTCCCGCCTTCCACGCCTTTTGGGTGTATCGGATGGACAAACCCATCTGATAAAAATTTTCAGGTGATCATTTTGTTAAAAAGAGTTTTCAACCATCAGATATTATAACTCCAGGATCGACACAGCCCCCAGGACCCAGGGGCAGGCGTTGTAAGTTATACTCAGGGGATATATATGGTTCTTATAGAAGGGATACTCATATAAACTTCAGAGAGGGCTCATTTGATTGAAAGTAGAAAGTTCTAGTTCACTTTTAAAGAGTCAAAACAGACACCGAAGCTTAATCTAGTCCCCCATGCCCCTTTTCCCCAAACCCATCCGATAAAAATTTTGAGATAGCAATTTTGTGAAAAATAGTTCAAACATCAGATAATAAAAAACCGAGGTTGACACAAACCCATTTTTTCTCTTTGATATTGTTACTTTGATATCAGTTTTTTGATACTTTGATGAATATTGTATTTTTTTAAAAGTTTGATTTTGAAATAAAAAAAATTTAAAACTTGAATTTTTTTTTTTTCGCAATCAAAAACGAGCAATTAATAAAAATTATTTAAAAAAATTTTCCAAAAAATAAGTTTTTCAAAGAAAAGTAAGGCCATTTTAAACTTAAGCTCAGCAGATACAAATACCTTTAAAATTCAAACTCAAGACGACCAGAAATTACTATTAAAGAATAAAATGAAACCCAAAACGAATTGAAATTAAATAAACAATCATAGCAAAAAACATACAAATTTAAAAAAAAGTAAAAAACATAACAATATCGTAAATGAATAAATGAATAAATTTAACCTTAAAGCGAGTAATTGCTTAGATTGAATATGAAAATCAGCTTAAAACGAAAAAAAATATTTTTCTATGGAAGATTAAATGAACTTAAAACGAACAGAAATTAAATAAACAATCAATGCAAACAAACATGCAATATATCATTAATGTAATTAATAATTAAATCTTAAAACTTGTAAAACTTACATTGAATATGCAAATCAAGCTTGAAACGAACAAAAATCCCCACAAAACAAGAGTTGGGTATGACCTCCTTCTCTCACTGTAAAAGTCTAAAACCTACTGCGTCCATTTGCGGCTTACTGAAAACCAATTTTGTGACAAATATTTTCTTTTGTACTTAATATTGAAAATAAACATTCAAATTATAGTAACATTTTGAACTGATGAGCTTTCAGCATTAGTATCATTATGCATCAAATATTCAGTTTAAATGTATTAGCTCTTTTTAAGAGTGTGTTAAAGATGAAATAGTGTTTCCCTACAACAGTGATTAGATAAGCCTCCTTTCCTAACTGTAAATAAAAACCAAAAGCTACTGCGTCATTGGCGCATTATAGTTTTCAGTAAAGCGCCGATGACGCAATAGTTTTAGACTTTTACAGTGAGGAGAAGGAGGTCATACCCAAGCTCTTGTTTGTGGTGATTTTTTTTCGTTTCATAGCTTGATTTGCATATTCAATTTAAGCTTCACTTTTTTTAAGATTCATTTATTAATTTATATTAATATCTATTGTATTGTTTGTTTGCATTGATTGTTTATTTAATTTCTGTTCTTTTAAGTTTCATTTATAATTCAATAGGGAATATTTTTTTCGTTTTAAGCTTTATTTACATATTCAATTTAAGCATTACTCGCTTTAAGATTTATTTATTCATTTATATTATTACTTGTTGTATGTATTTTTTGCTATGATTGTTTATTTAATTTCTGTTCGTTTTTGGGTTTCATTTATTCTTTAATAGTAATTTCTGGTCGTTTTGAGTTTGAATTTTAAAAGGTCATTTGTATATATGCTGAGCTTCAGTTTAAAGTGGCCTTTACTTTTCTTTGAAAAACTTATTTTTCGGAAAGTTTTTTTTAATTAATCTTCGAAAAACATAGCAATTTCTTCTTTCAGTTCAAGTTCCCTTTGAATCATTTTTTGCACGAGATAGCCAGTACGCTTCACATATTACAGAAGTGACGTGTAATTACCTCGCATATCTTCACACAGTTTTAACGAACAACCATGCTTTAATGGACTGTTTTCTTATGTAATTTATAAACTTTCGTTACTTTTGCAAAAATATTGTGAAGTTCCTCGCTTATAGTTTTTTGATACGAAAGCTGGCTCTGTGGTGCATGCAGTGCATCCAGAGATGTAGTAATGCCACGTTTCTTTCTATGAGAGCCCCCCTCCCCAAGATTCCTATGAGAGCCCTCTGACGTCACAATATCCCTGGCAAGATTCCCATGAGAGTCCTGTTTCCAGGTGTTCCAATATTTTCCCTAGCAACCTTCATTTTGTCAGGATTCGTAGCCATTTTTGGCATATCTATTGTTTTCTTGTATTTGGCATCTCTTTGTCCCTATAAATCGAAGCCACGATTCGTAGCCATTTTTGACCTATCTATTGTTTTCTGTGTGGTATCCTCCCCTTCGTCCCACTATAAATAGAAGCCACGATTCATAGCCATTTTTGGTACATCTATTGTTTTCTGGAAGAACACCCAGGATTCCTGTGACCAGGTGTAATATGGATGACGCCATCGTGTGTGACGAGCTACACTTCAGGAAACCTTGGGGAATCCCCGCTTGTAACTAAACACGGCAAACACGTGGGTGTTTTCATAATGACTGAGTCTTATGTTAGGACGGTGCACACCTAGCGTAAATGACGGCGCACACCTTGCGTAATGACGGCGCACACCTTACATAATGGCAGCGCCACCTTACGTAATGACAGCGCACACATCCCTCACTGTCACACAATACTTTTTTGACATTCTATTTTGCGCCGAAAAAACATTCAAAGCGTTTTTTTTTTCTTTTTTCTATTCTTTTTTTTTCTTTCTTTTTTTCTTTTTTTTCTTTTCTTTAGTTCTTTGTGTTCTCGCTGGGACTCGTAAGGTCAATTTATTTCCAATAAAAAAGTGCCAAAAGCGATAGGACTAGCCGGTATCCCCAGTATTCTGTATCGAGAAGAACTTTCTAGAAATAACCTATTGCGCGCAAGGAGATTTCCCCATTTTTCCACGCATGCTAAAACGGCATGTTTCCTGCAATAATTTGGCATGCAGTTGGAGAATATCTATTTCTGGACATTATTGTTCCCAATGCTTTTCTTAGAGAGAACGATACTAGATATATTCTGGATTTTCTTAATGTATTTCTATTAATAAAGGTAAAAGGGGACTACAAGACATATGACTTAATTCCATATTTTTATTAATTTTTTTTCTTGATTAATTAAAAAAAAAACTTTCCGAAAAAATAGGTTTTTCAAAGAAAAGTAAAGGCTATTTTAAACTAAAGCTCAGCATAAACAAATAACTTTTTAAAAATAGATTCAAACTCAAAACGACCAGAAATTACTATTAAAGAATAAATGAAACCCAAAAAACTAACAGAAATTAAATAAACAATCATAGCAAAAACATACAACAAGTTATAATATAAATGAATAAATAGATCTTAAAGCGAGTAATGCTTAGATTAGATATGAAAATCAAGCTTAAAACGTAAAAAAATATTTTCCTATTTAAGTATAAATGAAACTTAAAAACGAACCGGAAATTAAATAAACAATCATACAAACAAACATACAATAATATTTATGTAAACTAATAAAAATAAATCTTAAAACGAGTAAAACTTAAATTGAATATGCAAATCAAGCTTTGAAACGAACAAAAATCAACCACAAACAAGAGTTTTGGGTATGACCTCCTTCTGTCACTGTAAAAGTCTAAAACCTACTGCGTCATTTGCGCTTTACTGAAAACCAATTTTATGACAAAGATTTTCTTTTGTACTTAATATTGAAAATAAACATTAAAATTATGGTAACAGTTTGAACTGAATGAGCTTTCAGCAATTAATATCATTATACATCAATATTCAGTTTAATTTATTAGCTCTTTTTAAAGTTGTTTAAAGACGAATATAGTTTCCCTACAAACAAGTGTTTGTATACCTGCCTCCTTTCCTAACTGTAAATAAAAACCAAAAGCCTACTACGTCATTGTTCCTTAACTGGAAACGAATTATATTATAAATATTTTTTCTTTATCCAGTTCTGACAGCATTGAAAATAAAAATACAATTACAGTGAAATAAATTCTTGAACTGATGGATCTTTCAATAATTAATATCATTATACATCAAAATATTCAATTTGATGTTGTTTATACTTTCCAAGACTGTTCAAGACGCATATAGTTTTCAGTAAAGCGCCAATGACGCAGTAGGTTTTAAGACTTTTACGAGTGAGAGAAGGAGGTCCATACCCAAACTCTTGTTTGTGGTGATTTTTTGTTCGTTTTCAAGTTTGATTTGGCATATTCAATTTAAGTTTCACTCGTTTTAAGATTTATTTATTAATCTAAATTAATATTTATTGTATGTTTTTGTTAGCATTGATTGTTTTATTTAATTTCTGTTCGTTTTAACTTTCATTTATACTTCAATAGGAAAATATCTTTTTTTTTTAGTTTTTTTAAGCTTGATTTTCATATTCAAAGTCCAAGCATTACTCGCTTTAAGATCTATTTATTCATTTTATATTATTACTTGTTGTTTTGTTTTTGCTATGATTGTTTATTTAATTTCTGTTCGTTTTGGGTGTCAGTTATTCTTTAATAGTAATTTCTGGTTGTTTTTTGAGTTTGAATTTTAAAAGGTATTTGTATATGCTGAGCTTAAGTTTAAAATGGCCTTTACTTTTCTTTTGAAAATCTTATTTTTCTGGAAGTTTTTTTTTAATTAATTTTGTTTGTTTTTGATTGCAAAAAAATTTCAAGTTTTTAAAAAACTCCTTATTTCAAAATCAAACTTAAAAAAAATCAAATATTTATCAAAGTATCAAAACTGATATCAAAGTAACAATATCAAAGTGAAAAAAATGGGGTTTTGTCAACCTCGGAGTTTTTATTATTTGATGTTTGAACTATTTTTAACAATTGCTAGCTCAAAATTTTATCGGATGGGTTTGGGAAAAAGGGCCTGGGGGGACTAGGTTGATCTTCGGTCTCTTTTGACTCTATAAAAGTGAACTAGAACTTTTTATTTTCAATCAAATGAGCCCTTCTCTGAAGTTTATACGATAGTATCTTGAAAAAAATCTTGAACAGATGGATCTTTCAACAATTAATATCATTATACATCTAATATTCAATTTGATTTTGTTTATACATTCCAAGACTGTTCAAGACTCATATAGTTTTCAGTAAGGCGCTAATGACGCAGTAGGTTTTAAGCTTCTGCAGTCAGGTGATACCCAAACTCTTGTTTGTAGTTATTTTTATTCGATTCAAACTTGATTTGCATCTTCAATGAAGTTTCAACTCGTTTTAAGATTTATTTACTCATTTACATTAACCATATATTGTATGTTTTTGTTCGCATTGATTGTTTATTAATTTCTGTTCGTTTTAAGTTTCATTTATACTTTTAATAGCAAACTATTCTTTTTCGTTTTAAGCTTTTTATTTTCATATTCAATCTAAGCATTACTCGCTTTAAGATATATTTATTCATTTATATTAATACTTGTTGTTTGTTTTTTGCTATGATTGTTGATTTAATTTCTGTTCGTTTTGGGTTTTCATTTATTCTTTAATAGTAATGTCTGGTCGTTTTGAGTTTGAATTTTAACAGGTATTCACATCTCCTGCGCTTAAGTTTAAAATGGCCTTTACTTTTCTTTGAAAAACGTATTTTTCGGAAAGTCTTTTTTAATTAGTCGTCATAAACACCAAGATTTGACGAGTTTTGTGCTGATGGACAGGCACAATCCATCTCATTAAAAACAATACTAAAAATATCGTTTTCACAACAGTAGTTTGTAGGAATAAATTTTATAAGAGTAAAATTGTTTGTATATTTTATTTTATGAAAACTTCACACGGGGGGGGGGGGAATGATTAAATATTTTTATTTTAAGGGAGGTGTAGCAACAATAAGTTTGGAAACCACTGCCCTAATCCTTGACACGACCCTTAGAATCTGTTGCCTTGCGTCATTTTAAGCTATAATTAAAAAACAAACTTTCCGAAAAATAAGTTCTTCAAAGAAAAGTAAAGGCCGATTTAAACTTTCTGCTCAGCAGATACAATACCTGTTTAAAATTCAAACTCAAAACGACCCAGAAATTACTATTAAAGAATAAATGAACCCAAAACGAACAGAAATTAAATAAACAATCATAGCAAAAAAAATACAACAAGTAATAATATAAATGAATAAATAGAGCTTAAAGCGAGTAATGCTTAGATTGAATATGAAAATCAAGCTTAAAACGAAAAAAAATATTTTGCTATTGAAGTGCAAATGAACTTAAAACGATCAGAAATTAAATAAACAATCAATGCAAAACAAACATACAATATATATTAATGTAAATGAATAAATAAATCTTAAAACGGGTGAAACTTAAAAATTGAATATGCAAATAAGCTTGAAACGAACAAAAATCACTACAAACAAGAGTTTGGATATTGCCTCCTTCTCTCTCTGTAAAAGCATAAAAACTACTGCGTCATTGGCGGTTTACTGAAAAACCAATTTTATTACAAAATATTTTCTTTTGTACTTAATATTGAATATAAACATTAAAATATAGTTCAAATTTTAAACTAATGAGCTTTCAGCAATTAATATCATTATACATCAGATATTCAGTTTAATTTAATAGTTCTTTCTGAATTGTTCAAGACGAAGTTCAATTTCTAAATTGTTCAAGACGATAGTTTCACTACAAACAAGAGTTTGGATACCGCCCCCTTCCTTAACTGTAAATAAAAACCAAATGCCTACTGCCTCATTGGCGCCTCACTGAAACGAATTATATTACAAATATTTTATTTTCCCAGTACTTACAGCATTGAAAATAAAATAAAATAAGAGTGAAATAAACTCTTGAACTGATGGATCTTTCAACAACTAATATCATTATAAATCAAATATTCAGTTTGATGTTGTTTATATTTTCCAAGACTGTACAAGACACATATAGTTTTCAGTAAAGCGCCAATGACGCAGTAGGTTTTAGACTTTTACAGTGAGAAAAGGAGGCGATACCCCAACTCTTGTTTGTAGTGATTTTTGTTCGTTTCAAGCTTGATTTTCATATTCAATTTAAGTTTCACTCGTTTTTAAGATTTATTTATTCATTTACATTAACAATCTATTGTATGTTTGTTGCATTGATTGTGTATTTATTTCTGTTCGTTTTAAGTTTTATATGTACTTCAACAGCAAATTATATTTTTGTTTTAAGCTTGATTTTCATATTCAATCTAAGCATTACTCGCTTTTAAGATCTATTTATTCATTTATTTATTACTTGTTGTATGTTTTTTCCTATGATTGTTTATTTAGTTTCTGTTCGTTTGGGGTTTCATTTTTTCTTTAATAGTAATTCCTGGTCGTTTTTTTTTAGCTTTTAATTTTAACAGGTATTTGTACCTGCTGAGCTTAAGTTTAAAATAGCCTTTACTTTTCTTTGAAAAATTTATTTTTGGGAATTTTTTTATTCATTAATTTTTGTTCGTTTTTGATTGCAAAAAGTTTCAAGTTTTTAAAAATTCTTAATTTCAAAATCAAACTTTAAAAAAAAAATCAAATCTTCATCAAAGTATCAAAACTGGTATCAAAGTAACAATATCAAAGTGAAAAAAGTTTGCCCCCTTTGAAATGAGCCCCCTTTGAAGTTTGTACGAAGACCCCTTCTGTATGAAGTGCGCCTGAGAAATAAATAAATGGACTGTGGGGGGAGGCTAGCTGCCGTTTGAGCAGGACACTACACTCCCCCCACAGTCTTCAGGGGCAAAGTTATAAGTTATGACCTGGGGGCATATATGGTTCTTATGGAAGGAATGCTCGTATAAACTTCAGAGAGGACTCATTTGATTGTAAATTAAAAGTTCTAGTTCACTTTTTAAGTGTCAAAAGATATTGGAGGGCAAGTAGCTTCCCCCCCCCCTTCAACCCTTTTTTCCCAAATGCATCCAATAAAAATTTTAAGATAGCTATTTTGTTAAAAGTAATTCAAAGATCATATGACAAAAATTACGGTGTCGACACAACCCACCAGGGCCCAGGGGCAGGCGTTGTAAGTTATGTCCCTGGGGAGCATATACGGTCTTATGGAAGGGATGCTCGTATTTTCTTTAAAGAGGGATAATTTAATTGGAAATTGAAAGTTCTAGTTCACTTTTTAAGAGTGAAAAGAGATTGGAGGGCACCTAGCCCCCCCCTCCCTCCACGCCCTTTTTTCCTCATACCCCATCTGATAAGACCTTTGAGATAAGCTGTTTTTAATAGTTCAAAGACATATAAAGAAAACTCAGGGGTAAACACAGCCCCCAGGGCCCAAGGGCAGGTGTTTAAGTTATGCTTTAGAGGAATATATGGTTCTTATTGAAGGGATGCTCACAAGAAATTCTGAGATGGCTCATTTGATTGGAAAATTTAAATTTTTAGTTCAGTTTTTTAGAGTTAAAATAGATTGGAGGGCAACTTGCCCCCCCCCCCCCCTCCCACGCCTCTTTTTCCCCAAATGCATCCAATAAAATTTTTGAGATAACCATTAAGTGAAAAATTGCTCAAAAGTCAGATAAAAAATAACTCAGGTGTCGTCACAACCCCCAAGGGCCCGGGGCAGGCGTTGTAAGTTATGCCCTGGGCATATATTGTTCGTACGAAAGGGATGTTCGTATAAACTTTTAGAGAGGGCTCATTTCATTGGATATTGAAAGTTCGACCTCACCTTTTAATTGTCAAAAGAGATCCAAGGGCAGCTAGCCCCCCCCCCCCCACGCCTTCGTTTTCAAAACACATCTGATGAAAATTTTGAGATATTTATTTTGTGAAAATAGTTCAAAGGTCAGATAAGAAAAAAATCTGGTGTCAATAGAACCCCCCAGGGCACAGGGGAAGGCGTTCTAAGTTATGCCCTAAGGGCCTGTATGGTTTTTATGAAAAGGATGGTCGTATAAACTTCACAGAGGGCTTATTTGATTGGAAATTGAAAGTTCTAGTTCACTTTTTTAAAGTCAAGAGAGTTAGACTATCCCCCCACGCTCTTTTTTCCCAAAAAACTGTGCTCTACAAATTTTGAGATAGCCAGTGTTTTCGGAAATTGTTCAAAAATTAGATAACAAAAACGCCCCCCCCCCCAGAGCCCGGGGATAGACTTTGTAAGTGTTATTCTGGGGGCGTATATGGTTCTTATGAAAGGGATGCTCGTATAAACTTCAGAGGGGGCTCATTTGATTGGAAATTTAAAGTTCTAGTTCAATTTTTAAGAGTCAAAAGATATGTGAGGGCAATTAGCCCCCCAACCACACCCCTTTTTTTCCTCAATCCCATCCGATAAAATTTTTATAATACCCATTTCATTAAAAATAGTTCAAAGGTCAGATAGGAAAAATTCCTATGTCGACGGAACCCTGCCAGGACCCGGAGGCAGGCATTATGAGTAGCGCTCTAGGGGCATATATAGTTCTTATAGAAGCGATACTCGTATAAACTTCGGAGAGGGCTCATTTGATTGGAAATTGAAAGTTCTTGTTCACTTTTTAAGAGTAAAAAGAGATCAGAGGGCAACTAGCCCCCCTCCCCCACGCCCTAAATGCATCAGATAAAAATTCTGAGATAGACATTTTGTTAAAAATAGTTCAAAGTTCTGATAACAAAAAACTCTGGTGTCGACACAGCCCCCCAGGGCCGGGGTGTAGGGGTTGTAAATTATGCCCTGGGGACAAATATGGTTGTTATGGAAGGGATGCTCGTATAAACTTCCTAGAGGGCTCATTTGATTGGAAATTGAAAGTTGTAATTCACTTTTTAAGACACAAAAGTGATTGGAGGGCAGCTAGCCTCCCCCACACTCCATTTTTTTTTTACCAGAGGCACTTCATATAGAAGGAGTCGTCGTATAAACTTCAAAGGGGCTCATTCGATTGGAAATCGAGAGTTCTAGTGCCCTTTTTAAGAGTCAAAGTGATCAGAGGGCAACTGGCCCCCCCAATTTGAGGTAGCCATTTTGTTAAAAATAGTTCAAAGATCATGTAACAAAAGCTACTTTACGTAGGGT
Source organism: Artemia sinica (assembly GCA_027921565.1). Lineage (NCBI taxonomy): Eukaryota > Metazoa > Arthropoda > Branchiopoda > Anostraca > Artemiidae > Artemia > Artemia sinica. Next base: position 42,235,532 of record CM051265.1, read on the forward strand.
CGTTTCGATAAAATAGTTCAAAGGTCAGATAAGAAAAACTCCTGTGTCGACACAGCCCCCCCCCTCCCCAGGGCTGGGGGTGGACGTTGTAAGTTTTGCTCTGGGGGAATATATGGTTCTTATGGAAGGTATGCTCGTATAAACTTCAGAGAGGGTCCTTTTGACGGAACTTAAACGCTGTAGTTCATTTTCTCAGAATGAAAAAAGATCGGAGGGTAACTAACCCTTCCCGCCTTCACGCCTTTGGGTGTATTGGATGGACAAACCCATCTGATAAAAATTTCAGGTGATCATTTTGTTAAAAAGAGTTCAACCATCAGATATTATAACTCCAGGATCGACACAGCCCCCCAGGACCCAGGGGCAGGCGTTGTAAGTTATACTCAGGGGATATATATGGTTCTTATAGAAGGGATACTCATATAAACTTCAGAGAGGGCTCATTTGATTGAAAGTAGAAAGTTCTAGTTCACTTTTAAAGAGTCAAAACAGACCGAAGCTTAATCTAGTCCCCCCATGCCCCTTTTTCCCCAAACCCATCCGATAAAAATTTTGAGATAGCAATTTTGTGAAAAATAGTTCAAACATCAGATAATAAAAAACCCGAGGTTGACACAAACCCATTTTTTCTCTTTGATATTGTTACTTTGATATCAGTTTTGATACTTTGATGAATATTGTATTTTTTTAAAAGTTTGATTTTGAAATAAAAAAAATTTAAAACTTGATTTTTTTTTTGTCGCAATCAAAAAACGAGCAATTAATAAAAATTAATTTAAAAAAATTTTCCAAAAAATAAGTTTTTCAAAGAAAAGTAAGGCCATTTTAAACTTAAGCTCAGCAGATACAAATACCTTTTAAAATTCAAACTCAAGACGACCAGAAATTACTATTAAAGAATAAATGAAACCCAAAACGAATTGAAATTAAATAACAATCATAGCAAAAAACATACAATAAGTAATAATATAAATGAATAAATAAACCTTAAAGCGAGTAATGCTTAGATTGAATATGAAAATCAAGCTTAAAACGAAAAAAAATATTTTCCTATGGAAGATTAAATGAAACTTAAAACGAACAGAAATTAAAATAAACAACCAATGCAAACAAACATGCAATATATATTAATGTAAATTAATAATTAAATCTTAAAACTTGCGAAACTTACATTGAATATGCAAATCAAGCTTGAAACGAACAAAAATCCCCACAAACAGAGTTGGGGTATGACCTCCTTCTCTCACTGTAAAAGTCTAAAACCTACTGCGTCATTTGCGGCTTACTGAAAACCAATTTTGTGACAAATATTTTCTTTTGTACTTAATATTGAAAATAAACATTCAAATTATAGTAACATTTTGAACTGATGAGCTTTCAGCAATTAGTATCATTATGCATCAAATATTCAGTTTTAATGTATTAGCTCTTTTTAAGAGTGTTAAAGATGAAAATAGTTTCCCTACAAACAGTGAGTAGATAAGCCTCCTTTCCTAACTGTAAATAAAAACCAAAAGCCTACTGCGTCATTGGCGCTTGACTGAAAACGGATTATATTACAAATATTTTCTTTTCCAGTTCTTACAGTATTGAAAATAAAAATACAATTTTGTGTAATAAATTCTTGAACTGATTAATCTTTCAACAATTAATATCATTATACATCAAATATTCAGTTTGATGTTGTTTTTTATACTTTCCAGATTTTCAAGACGCATATAGTTTTCAGTAAAGCGCCGATGACGCAATAGGTTTTAGACTTTTACAGTGAGAGAAGGAGGTCATACCCAAGCTCTTGTTTGTGGTGATTTTTTTTTCGTTTTTCAAGCTTGATTTGTATATTCAATTTAAGCTTCACTTTTTTTAAGATTCATTTATTAATTTATATTAATATCTATTGTATGTTTGTTTGCATTGATTGTTTATTTAATTTCTGTTCTTTTTAAGTTTCATTTATAATTCAATAGGAGAATATTTTTTTCGTTTTAAGCTTTATTTACATATTCAATTTAAGCATTACTCGCTTTAAGATTTATTTATTCATTTATATTATTACTTGTTGTATGTTTTTGCTATGATTGTTTATTTAATTTCTGTTCGTTTTGGGTTTCATTTATTCTTTAATAGTAATTTCTGGTCGTTTTGAGTTTTTGAATTTTAAAGGTATTTGTATATGCTGAGCTTCAGTTTAAAATGGCCTTTACTTTTCTTTGAAAAACTTATTTTTCGGAAAGTTTTTTTTTAATTAATCTTCGAAAAACATAGCAATTTCTTCTTTCAGTTCAAGTACCCTTTGAATCATTTTTGCACGAGATAGCCAGTACGCTTCACAATATTACAGAAGTGACGTGTAATTACCTCGCATATCTTCACACAGTTTTACGAACAACCCATGCTTTTAATGGACTGTTTCTTATGTAATTTATAACTTTCGTTACTTTTGCAAAAATATTGTGAAGTTCCTCGCTTATAGTTTTTGATACGAAAGCTGCTCTGTTGGGTGCATGCAGTGCATCCAGAGAGTAGTAATGCCACTTTTCTTTCTATGAGAGCCCCCCTCCCCAAGATTCCTATGAGAGCCCTCTGACGTCACAATATCCCTGGCAAGATTCCCATGAGAGTCCTGTTTCCAGGTGTTCCAATATTTTCCCTAGCAACCTTCATTTTGTCAGGATTCGTAGCCATTTTTGGCATATCTATTGTTTTCTTGTATTGGCATCTCTTTGTCCCACTATAAATCGAAGCCACGATTCGTAGCCATTTTTGACCTATCTATTGTTTTCTTGTGTTATCCTCCCTTCGTCCCACTATAAATAGAAGCCACGATTCATAGCCATTTTTGGTACATCTATTGTTTTCTGGAAGACACCAGGATTCCTGTGACCAGGTGTAATATGGATGACGCCCATCGTGTGTGACGAGCTAGACTTTCAGGAAACCTTGGGGAATCCCCTTGTAACTAACACGGCAAACACGTGGGTGTTTTTCATAATGACTGAGTCTTATGTTAGGGGACGGTGCACACCTAGCGTAATGACGGCGCACACCTTGCGTAATGACGGCGCACACCTTACATAATGGCAGCGCACCTTACGTAATGACAGCGCACACATCACTGTCACACAATACTTTTTTGACATTCTATTTTTGCGCCGAAACATTCAAAGCGTTTTTTTTTTTTTCTTTTTTCTATTCTTTTTTTTCTTTCTTTTTTCTTTTTTTTCTTTTCTTTAGTTCTTTGTTCTCGCTGGGACTCGTAAGGTCAATTTTATTCCAATAAAAAGTGCCAAAAGCGATAGGACTAGCCTGGTATCCCTCAGTATTCTGTATCGAGAAGAACTTTCTAGAAATAACCCTTATTGCGCGCAAGGAGATTTCCCATTTTTTTGGCACGCATGCTAAAACGGCATGTTTCCTGCAATAATTTGGCATGCAGTTGGAGAATATCTATTTTCTGGACATTTATTGTTCCCAATGCTTTTCTTAGAGAACGATACTAGATAATATTCTGGATTTTCTTAATGTATTTCTATTAATAAAGGTAAAAGGGGACTACAAGACATATGACTTAATTCCATATTTTATTAATTTTTTTTCTTGATTAATTAAAAAAAAAACTTTCCGAAAATAAGTTTTTCAAAGAGAAAGTAAAGGCTATTTTAAAACTTAAGCTCAGCATAAAAACAAAACTTTACCCGAACTAACTTTTAAAATAGATTCAAAACTCAAAACGACCAGAAATTACTATTAAAGAATAAATGAAACCCAAAACTAACAGAAATTAAATAAAACAATCATAGCAAAAAACATACAACAAGTGATAATATAAATGAATAATAGATCTTAAAAGCGAGTAATGCTTAGATTAGATATGAAAATCAAGCTTAAAACGTAAAAAAATATTTTCCTATTTAAGTATAAATGAAACTTAAAACGAACGGAAATTAAATAAACAATCAATACAAACAAACATACAATAATATTTATGTAAACTAATAAATAAATAAATCTTAAAACGAGTAAAACTTAAATTGAATATGCAAATCAAGCTTGAAACGAACAAAAATCACCACAAACAAGAGTTTTGGGTATGACCTCCTTCTGTCACTGTAAAAGTCTAAAACCTACTGCGTCATTGCGCTTTACTGAAAACCAATTTTATGACAAAGATTTTTCTTTTGTACTTAATATTGAAAATAAACATTAAAATTATGGGTAACAGTTTTGAACTGATGAGCTTTCAGCAATTAATATCCATTATACATCAATATTCAGTTTTAATTTATTAGCTCTTTTTAAAGTTGTTAAAGACGAAATATAGTTTCCCTACAAACAAGTGTTTGGATACTGCCTCCTTTCCTAACTGTAAATAAAAACCAAAAGCCTACTACGTCATTGTTCCTTAACTGGAAACGAATTATATTATAAATATTTTCTTTTCCAGTTCTGACAGCATTGAAATAAAAATACAATTACAGTGAAATAAATTCTTGAACTGATGGATCTTTCCATAATTAATATCATTATACATCAAATATTCATTTGATGTTGTTTATACTTTCCAAGACTGTTCAAGACGCATATAGTTTTCAGTAAAGCGCCAATGACGCAGTAGGTTTAAGACTTTTACAGTGAGAGAAGGAGGTCCTACCCAAACTCTTGTTTGTGGTGATTTTGTTTCGTTTCAAGTTTGATTTGCATATTCAATTTAAGTTTCACTCGTCGTTTTAAGATTTATTTATTAATCTAAATTAATATTTTGTATGTTTGTTAGCATTGATTGTTTATTTAATTTCTGTTCGTTTTAACTTTCATTTATTTTACTTCAATAGGAAAATATCTTTTTTTAGTTTTAAGCTTGATTTTCCATATTCAATCCAAGCATTACTCGCTTTAAAGATCTATTTATTCATTTATATTATTTACTTGTTGTTTGTTTTTGCTATGATTGTTTATTTAATTTCTGTTCGTTTGGGTGTCAGTTATTCTTTAATAGTAATTTCTGGTTGTTTTGAGTTTGAATTTTGGTTAAAAGGTCTTTGTATATGCTGAGCTTAAGTTTTAAAAATGGCCTTTACTTTTCTTTGAAAATCTTTATTTTTCGGGGGAAAGTTTACAAGTTTTTTTTTAATTAATTTGTTGTTTGTTTTTGATTGCAAAAAATTTCAAGTTTTTAAAAACTCCTTATTTTTCAAAATCAAACTTAAAAAAAAATCAAATATTTATCAAAGTATCAAAACTGATATCAAAAGTAACAATATCAAAGTGAAAAAATGGGGTTTTGTCAACCTCGGAGTTTTATTATTTGATGTTTGAACTATTTTTAACAAAATTGCTATCTCAAAATTTTTATCGGATGGGTTTGGGGAAAAAAGGGCATGCCTGGGGGACTAGGTTGATCTTCGGTCTCTTTTGACTCTATAAAAGTGAACTAGAACTTTTTATTTTCAATCAAATGAGCCCTCTCTGAAGTTTATACGAGTATCCTTCTATAAGAAACATATATATCCCCACAGTATTACTTACAAACGCCTGTCCCTGGGCCCTGGAGGGTTTGTCAACCCTGCAGTTTTAATATCTGATGATGGTTGAACTATTTTTAAAAAAAGGTCACCTGACATTTCGATCGCATGGGTTTTTTTATCCATCCGAATACACCCAAAGGCTTGGAGGGCGGGAGGGGCTAGTTGCCCCTCGATCTTTTTTTACTCTGAGAAAATGAACTAAAATTTTAATTTCCATTCAAATGAACCCTCTCTGGAGTTTATACGAGTATACCTTCCATAAAGAACCATATATTGCCCCCAGAGCAATACTTTAAACAACGCCCGCCCCGGCCTTGGAGGGGGGGGGGGTTGTGTCAACACAGGAGTGTTTTTCTTATCTAACCTTTGAACTATTTTTAACAAAATGGTGACCTCAAATTTTTTATCAGATATATTTGGGGAAATAGGGCTTGGGGGGGGGGCTAGTTGCCGTCCTGATCAATTTGACGCTTAAAAAGGCACTAGAACTCTCTATTTCCAATCGAATCAGCCCCCTTTGAAGTTTATAGGACGATCCCTTCTATATGAAGTGCCTCCGGGGAAAAAATTAATGGAGTGTGGGGGGAGGCTAGCTGCCCTCCATTCACTTTTGAATCTTAAAAAGTGAATTACAACTTTCACTTTTCAATCAAATGAGCCTCTAGGAAGTTTATACGAGCATCCCTTCCATAGCAAACCATATATGCGCCAAGGGCATAACTTACAAACGCCTACCCCCGGGCCCTGGGGGGCTGTGTCGAGACACCGGAGTTTTTTTTTGTGTTAATCAGAACTTGAAACTATTTTTAACAAAATGTCTATCTCAAAATTTTTATCTGATGCATATAGGGCGTGGAGGAGGGGGGGGCTAGTTGCCCTCCGATCTCTTTTGACTCTTAAAAAGTGAACAAGAACTTTCAATTTCCAATCAAATGAGCCCTTTCCGAAGTTTATACGGATCATCCCTTCCATAAGAAATATATATGCCCCCTCGAGTATTACTCATAACGCCTGTCTCAGGGCCCTGGCAGGTTCCGTCGACACAGGAATTTTTCCTATCTGACCTTTGAACTAGTTTTAATGAAATGGCTATAATAGATTTATCGGATGGCCTTGGGGAAAAGGGGTGTGTGGGGGGGGGGGGGCTAGTTGCACTCGGATATCTTTTGACTCTTAAAAATTGAACTAGAACTTCCAATTTCAATCAGATAAGCCACCTCTGAAGTTTATACGAGCATTCCTTTCATAAAAACAATATACGCCCCCAGGACAACACTTCAAACGTCTATCACCTGGGCTCTGGGGAACGTTTTTTGTTATCTAAATTTTGAACAATTTCCAAAAACTGGCTATCTCAAAATTGGTAGCGGATTGGTTTGGGAAAAAGAGCGTGGGAAGAGAGCTAGTCTAACTCTCTCTTTACTCTTAAAAAGTGAACTAGAACATTGATTTCCAATACAGGACCCCTCTATGAAGTTTATACGAGCATCCCTTTCATAAGAACCATGCATGCCCTTAGGGCATAACTTAGAACGCCTTCGCGCCTGTGCCCTGGGGGGTTTGTGCTATTGACACCGGATTTTTTCTTATCCCACCTTTGAAACTATTTTTAACAAAATGTCTATCTCAAAATTTTCATCAGATGGGTTTTGAAAAAGAAGGCGTGGAGGGGGGGCTAGCTGCCATCGGATCTCTTTTGACTATTAAAAAGTGAGCTCGAACTTTCAATATCCAATCAATGAGCCCTCTCTGTATTTTATACGAGCATTCCCTTTCATACGAACAATATATGCCCCAGGGCATAACTTACGACTGCTGCCCCGGGCCCTGGGGGGTTGTGGCGAGTTTTTGTTATCTGACTTTTGAGAAATTTTTAAATTAATGGCTATTTCAAAATTTTATTCGATGCACTTGGGGAAAAAATAAGGGTGCGTGGGGTGGCTAGTTGCCCTCCAATCTCTTTTGACTCTAAAAATCTGAAACTAGAACTTTCAATTTCCAATCAACTGAGCCATCTCTGAATTTTTTAAGAGCATACCTTCAATAAGAACCATATTAAAGTGGCATAACTTACATCAATAAGGTGGCATAACTTACATCACCTGCCCTTGGCCCTGGGGGCTGTGTTGACCCCTGAGTTTTTTTTATATCGTCTTTGAAACTAGTTTAGAAAAAGATATCTCAAAGTTCTTATCGGATGGGTTTGAGGAAAAAAAAACATAAAGGGCGTGGAGGGGGGGATAGTTTCCCTCCAATCTCTTTTCACTCTTAAAAAGTGAACTAGAACTTTCATATTCCAATCAAATGAGTCCTCTTTGAAGTTAATACGAGCATCCCTTCCATAAAACCCATATATGCCCCCAGGGCATAACTTACAACACCTGCCCTCGGGGCCCTAGGGGATTGTGTCGACACCGGAATTTTTTTATTTGATCTTTGAACTATTTTTAACAAAATAGCTATCTTAAAATTTTTATTGGGACGCTATTGGAAAAAAAAAGGTTTGGAGGGGGGGGGGGGGGGAGCTGGTTACCCCCACAATATCTTTTGACGTTTAAAAAGTGAACTAGAACTTTCAATTTCCTATCAAATGAGTCCTCTCTGAAGTTTATACGAGCATTCCTTCCATAAGAACCATATATGCCCCCAGGGCATAACGTATAACCCTTGCCCCTGAAGATTATGGGGGAGTGTCCCTTGCTCAAACACATAATTTCCTAGAACTTTCAACTACGTTGAAACAAAATGGGTATATCAAAATTTTGATTGGATGTGTTTGGGGAAATGGTGGGCGTGTAAGGGGTGTCAGTTGCCATAGAATCACTTTCGACTATGTAAAAAGGGAAATAGCCATTTTAAATTTTCAATCGATGAGCCCTTTCTGAAGTTTCTATGACAACGTTGTCTATACAAAACCATTATATGCCCCCAGGGCATAACTTAAGACCCTTGCTCTGAGGGCTGTGGGGGTTGTCATCCTCAAAGACCTAATTTTCATGAATTTAAAACTACGTTAAATAAAATGGCTATTTAAAATTTTGATTGGATGTGTTTGGAAAAAAGGTGGGCGTGAGAGGGGGGTTAGTTGCCCTCTAATCACTTTTGACTATTGACAAGGGCACTAGCCCTTTGAATTTCCAATCGAATGAAGCCTTTTTTGAGTTTCTACGACAATGCCTTCTATAATACCCTCATATATCCCAAGGGCATAACCTTAAAAAAACCCTTGCCCTGAGGGTTTTGGGGGAGGTTCCTCCTCAAAAACATATTTTCATATTTTCTGCCTGGAAATCAATACGCTGAACCAAATGCCTATCTCAAATTTTGATTGGATGTGTTCGAGGGAATGATGGGCGTGGGGGGGGCTAGTTGCCTCAAATCACTTTCGACTATTAAAAAGGGCACTAAAACTCTCAATTTCCAGTTGAATGAGTCCCTTTTAAAGTTTTTACGACGACCCCTTCCATATGAAGTCCCTCTGGGAAAAAATAAATAATAAATAATACTAATAAAAACATTGGAGCCGTATGGCTTTTACTATAGGTAACGCTATAGCGTTGCCTCTGATATTATTTTCTTCCAGTTTTCAAGCCAGTGACATATTTCAGAAACGAACGCGCCCCATACAGCATTGCCGCAGCTGAAACAGGAAGTTCAATATGTGTATAGATTTTTTAGTAATTCTAACTCATTTGACTTTACCTTTTCAGCCTTTTTTTTGGCTAGAATTGTTTGTTTTGTATCGTAAAACTCCTGAAACACGATTTACTGGGAACAGACTTTTTTTTGCCTGAGATAAATGTCTATGATAACCCTTATTTTATAGGACTACCTGTACCTTTTAGAAAAGAATGTGCTACCGTACGGAATTACTACCTCTGAAACCCGAGGCACAAAATGGGTATAGATTTTCGAAATAATTTAACTATCGCAGAATTTCCACGCGATAGCTTTTTGCCTTTCCTTAGGGTAGAATGCTGTTTTACACATGATTTTTGTATGTTCTTTGATGTTTTTTTTTTTCGTGAAACTTCATTTATCATGACCATTCTTCTTCGTGAAACTTTTTTAAATGTTGTTGTTTTTTTTTCTTCAGGAGACATGATACTTGTTGTTTTTCTTCATGAAAAATGATACTTGTTGTTTTTTTGTTTTGAAAGCAAGTAGACCGAATTTAAGCAAATTTGAATAGAATTTAAACAAAAAGTAAGTAGACTGAATTAAAGAATTCGACTTTCACCGGTGCGTTGTTCGTATATATACAAAGTGTTTGTATATATATATATATATATATATATATATATATATATATATATTATATATATATATTATATATATATATATTATATATATATATATATAGATATATATATAATATATTATATATATATTATATATATATCATATATATATCTATATATATATATATATATATATTATATATATATATATATATATATATATATATATATATATATATATATATATATATATATATATATATATATATTCTTGTTACTTCCCGGTCAGGATTTAGTTTTTAGAGATTGGCCTTTAATTCTGAAAGTTTGCTCTTGATTTCTACGGTTTAGTCCTATTTCTATGGTTTCGTCTGGATTTTTAGGACTGGGCCTTATTTCTATAATTTGGTGTCGGTTTTTATGAATTTTCGTCCGGATTTTAAGAGGATGTCATTAATTTCTACAGTTTTGGCCTCGATTTTTTAAGAATTTGTTGGTTTTCTTCTACGTTTTGGTCACGATTTTTTAAAGGTTGACCATGATTTCTACAATTTTGTCTTGATGTCCTAGGGTTTGGTCCTGATATCTATGGTTTGGTCTGGATTTCTTTGGTGTTTAGTCTGGATTACTAGGGATGCCCTTGATTCATATGGATTTTTTTTTTTTTTCGTTCTGGATTTCTAAGCATTGCTTACGATTTTTATGAATTCCTCCGAGTTTCTTGCACTGATTATGATTTCTGTGGGATTTTTCTAGACTTCTACGGATCGGTTATGTTTTCTACAGTTTTGTCTTGATGTCTCTAGATTGGGTCTGGATTTCTTTGGGTTGATCCTGATTTTTTTTTTTTTTTATTACAAATTTTGTGTGAAGTTCCGTGCAACACTTATTATTTCTATTAATCTTCCAGGTTTCTATGTATTGGCTATGATATTCATGAATTCATAAAGACTCTCTGTGCGTTAGTAAGGAATATTTAGAAATGGCTTTAATTTTTAAGTTTGCTATTGATTTCTACGGTTTGGTCCTGATTTCCATGGTTTGGTCTAGATTTCTAGGGATGCCCCTAATTCTTATGAATTCGTCTGGATTTCTAAGCATTGCTTACGATTTCTATGAATTCCTCCTGAATTTCTTGCACTGATTATGATTTCTAGAGATTTTTCTAGATTTCTACGGATTGGTTATGTTTTCTGCAGTTTTGTCTTGATGTCTCTAGATTGGTCTGGATTCTTGTGTTGATCCTGTTTTTTTTTTTTTTTTTTTTACAAGTTTGTTGTGGATATCCATACAGCACTTATAGGATTTTTACAAATGTCTTCTAGATTTCTATGTATTTTGGCTATGATATTCATGAGTTCGTAAAGATTTCTGTGTATAAGTAAGGATTATTTAGAAATTTTGGCTTTAATTTTTAAAGTTTACTATTGATTTCTACGGTTTGGTCCTGATTTCCATGGTACTGCCTGGATAACTAGGGATTGCCTCTTATTTTTATAAATTCGTCTTTATTTCTAGGCATTGGTTACGATTTCTATGAGTTCCTCCTGAATTTGGTTTGGTCCCTGATTTCTACGGTTTTCATCTGGATTTCTAGGATCAAACCTGATTACTACAGTTTTGGTCTCGGTTTTTATGAATGAGTCCAGATTTCAAGAGGGATGCCATTAATTTTTCTACAGTTTTGGTCTCGATTTTCTTTGAATTTGTCGGGTTTTTTCTATGTATTGGTCATGATTTTTTAGAGATTGACGATGACTTCTACAGTTTGCTCTTGATTTCTAGGGTTTGGTTGATATGTATGGTGGGTTTGGATTTCTATGGTTTGGTCTGGACGCCCATGATTTGTATGAATTCGTCTGGATTTTCTCTGCATTGCTTACGATTTCTATGAATTCCTCCTGAATTTCTTTCATTGATTATGACTTCTAGGGGATTTTTCTAGATTTCTACGGATCGGTTATGTTTTCTACAGTTTTTGTCTTGATTGTCTCTGGATTGGTTTTGGATTCTTTGGGTTGATGCTGATTTTTAAAAATTTGTGTAGAGATTTCATACAACAAATATGATTTTTATTAATTCTTCCAGATTTCTATGCGTTGGCTATGATTTTTATGAATTCGTAAAGATTTCTATATATTAGTCAGGATTATTCAAAAGATTGGCCTTAGAGATTTCTACGGTATGGTCTGGATACCTTGGGATCGAGCCTTATTTCTACAGTTTGGTCTCGATTTTCATGAATTTGTCCTGATTTCAAAAGGATGCCATTAATTTCTACAGTTTGATCGCAATCTTTTATGAATTTGTTGGGGTTTCTACGTATTTATCATGTTTTTTTTTTAGAGGTTGACCATAATTTATACAGTTTGGTCTTGATTTCTAGGGTTCGGTCTTGATATCTATGGTTTGGTCGGGATTTTTATGGCTTGGTCTGGATTTTAAAGGGATGCCCCGGATTCTTATGAATTCATCTGGATTTCTAGGCATTGATTTACGATTTCTATGAATTCCTCCTGGATTTGGTTTGGTCCTGATTTTTATGGTTTTCGTCTAGATTTCTAGGATCAGACCTCTTAATTCTGCAGTTTGCTCTCGGTTTTTATGAATTTGTCTGGATTTCAAGAGGATGCCCCATTAAATTCTGCGGTTTGGTCTCGATTTTTCCATTAATTTGTCGGGGTTTCTATTCATTGGTCATGATTTCTTAGAGTTTGACTATGATTTCTACAGTTTGGTCTTGATTTCTAGGTTTGGTCTTAATATCTATATGGTTTGGTCCCTGGATTTCTAAGGATACCCCCTGATTTTTATGAGTTTGTCTGGATTTCTAAGCATTGCTTACAATTTCTATGAAATGTCCTCCCGAATTTTCTTCAGTTGAATATGATTTTTCTAGGGAATTTTCTAGATTTCTACAGATCGGTTATGTTTTCTACAGTTTTGTTTTGATGTCGCTGGTGCAGTGTGGATTCTTTGGTTGCTTCAGACTTTTTTTTTATCTTTTTAACAAATTTGTTTTGGATTTCCACACAACACTTATGATTTCTATTGATTCTTCCAGATTTCTATGTATTGTCATGATTTTTTATGAATTAGTAAATATTTCTATGTATTAGTCTTGATTATTTAGAAATACTGGCCTTAATTTTTTTAAAGTTGCTATTGATTTTTACGGTTTGGTCCTGATGTCTATGTATGGTCTCGATTTCTAGAATCGAGCCTGATTTCTACAGTTTGGTCTCGATTTTTATAAACTTGTCTGAATTGCATCCGGATGCCATTATTTTCTACAGTTTTGGCCTTGATTTCATATGAATTTTGTCAGATTTTCTATGTATTGATCATGGATTTTTTGTAGAGGTTGACCATGACTTCTTAGGTTTGGTCTTGATTTCTATGGCTTGGTCTGGATTTCTAGGGATACCTCTGATTTTTTATGAGTTCGTCAGGATTTCTAGGCATTGGTTACGATTTTTTTATGAATTACTCCTGAATTTCCTACATTGATTTTGACTTCGAGGGTATTTTTCTGGATTTTCTACGGCCGGGTTATGTTTTCTACAGTTTTGTCTTGATGTTTCTGGTTTAGTCTGGATTCGTTGGGTTGATCCTGATTCCTTTTTTTTTACAAATTTGTGAGGATTTCCTTACAATACTTATGATTTCTATCAATTCTTCTAGATTTTTATGTATTGTCTATGGTTTTTTATGAATTCGTACGTGATTTCTATGTATTAGTCCGGATTTTTGACCTTGGTCTTGATTTCTACGCATTGTCATGACCTCTACGGTTTGTCTTGCTTTCTAGGGTTGCATCTGATTTCTATAGTTTGCTCTTGATTTTTTTTAATGAGTTTGTCAGGGTTTCTTTGTATTGGTAATGATTTGTTTAGAGGTTGACCATGATTTCCACACTTCGGTCTTGATTTTTATGGTTTTGTCCGGATTTCTAGGATTGACCCTGTATTGTAGATAAAACACCTTTTGATTTTTGTTTACAACGCCTTGCCTTTCTTGGTTTTAGTATTTCTTGACGATAAGCATCATCGGAGTTAAAGAAGTCTAAAACTTATATTCTATACATAAGTCACCTTTGTCTCTTCGTACTCTCCTGAAACACCACCCTTTTCTTGGTTTTAATCTTCTTGACAATAAGGCTTAATCGCGTTTTGTGGAGGCAAAGGACGACTAAAGCTTATATTCTTTAAACGAGACGGTTTTCCTCGAAGTAGCAAGTTTTTCTTAATACTAACAATTTTTTTTTTCTTAGCATTAACAAGTTTTTCATAATACTAACAAAGTTTTAATTAATACTAACAACATTTTTCTTAAAAGTAATATGTTCTCTTAATAGTAACACTTTTTCTTGGAAGTAACAGGTTTCTTAATAGTAACAAATTTTTTCTATAGTAGCAAGTTTTCCTCTGAAAGGTGACGAATTTCTCTTAGAATTAACAAGTTTGCTGTTAGTGGTGACAAGTTTGTTTGTTTTTTTAGAAGTAGCAAGTTTTTCTAACACTAACAAATTTTCTTTTAGAAGTATTTTGTTTTCCGTCAAGGATAACAAATTTCTCTTAGAAATAAAAAAGGTAATAATTTTTTTTTCTTAGAATAGCAATTTTTTCTAAAAACTGACGAAATTTTTCTTAGAAGTAGCAAGTTTTCCGTCAAATAGAATAAATTTCTCTTAGAAGTAAAAAGTTTTCTGTTAATGGTAACAAGTTTTTTCTTAGAAGTACTACATTTTTCTTAACACTAACAATTTTTTTTTAGAAAGAACAATTTTTTTCTCAATACCAACAGTCTTATTTAAAACTAACAGAATTTTTCATAGAAACAACAAGTTTCTTTCATACGAACAAATTTTTACTCAGTAATAAAATTTTTTTCTAATAGTACAAGTCTTCTGTCAAAGGTAACGAATTTCTCTTAAAAGTAACAATTCTCTGTTAATGGTAACAGGTTTCTCTTACAAGTAGCAAGTTTTTCTTAACACAAATTTTTTTTTCGTAGAAGTAACACGTTTTTTTTTCTTAATACGAACAAAAGTTTTGCTTAATACTAACAAATTTTTTGTAGAAGTAGCATTTTCTTTTTAATAGTAAATAAATCTTTTCTAAAAGTAGCATTTTTCTGTCAAAGATAACAAATTTCTCTTAGAAGTAACAATTTTCAGTTCATAGTAACAAGTTTCTTATTTTTCTTAGAAGTAGCAAGATTTTTCTTGACACTAACAAATTTTTCCTTAAAAGTAACTAGTTTTTCTTAATACTAACAAAAGTTTACTTAATACTTATAAAATTTTTGTAGAAGTAGCATGTTCTTCTTAATAGCAAGAAATTTTTCTAATAGTAGTATGTTTTCTGTTAAGGTAGGAAATTTTTCTTAGAATTAGCAAGTTTCTTTTTCACAGAAACGCTGACATCTCCCCCCAATACTTCTTATAGAATACAAAAGTTCAGCCATAACCGAAAACCATTCCTACAAAGTGAGATTTCTTTTTTCATCGTTGTAAAAATTCAGAATTGAACTGGAACGGTTTTTCTCTTCATTGAGAAAATTCAGAATTAAAGTGCAACTTTTTTCTCTTCTCTGGGATAAATTCAGAGGTCGAAATGTAAATTTGTCTACTTTCTTGAGAAAATTCAGTAGAGAGCTTGAACTTTTTTTTTCTCTTGGTTGAGAAAAATTTCGAACTAAAGTGGAATTTTCTCTCTTCTTTAACTACGTTTCAGTTAAGTTCACTTAATTTAGGTTAGCATGATCGGTCACGATAAAATAAGTTAAATGAACCTAGAAAAAATTAGAAAAAATTTTAGTATTGAGTAAAACTTCATTCGTATGAAAAAAACTTTTTACTTCTATGAAAAAATTTTGTTTAGTGTTAAGTAAAACTTTGCGATATTAAGCAAAACACTTGTTATTTCTCAGGAAAAATTTTTTAATGTTAAGAAAAACTTAATACTTCTAAGAAAAAAACTTGTTACCATTAACAGAAAATTGTTTCTTCTAACAGAAATTTGTTATCTTTGACGGAAAACTTAATGCTTCAAAATGAAAAATCCGTTAGTGTTAGGAAAAACTTGCCACTTCTAACCAAAAAAATTGTTACCATTAACAGCAAACTTGTTACTTCTAAGAGAAAATTTGTTACCTTTCAGAGAAAAACTTGCCAATATTAGAAAAAATTTGTTACTCTTAAGAAAACCTGTTACCTCCAAGACAAAATTGTTACTATTAAGAAGAACATGATACTTTTAAGAAAAAATTTCTTAGTATTAATTAAAACTTTGTTAGTATTAAGAAAAACTTGTTAATTCTAAGAAACAATTCGTTAGTATTAAAAAAACTTGCTCCTTCCAGGAAAAACGTCTCGTTTAAAGAAAATAAGTTTTTGTCTTCCTTTACTTCCACAAAATGCGATTATGCCTTATTGTCAAGAAATATTAAAGCAAGGAAAGGGCGGTGTTATCAGGAAAAATGATAATCCCTGACGTTCTTACAAAGCAGGAGGAGACTACGGTGACTCATGTATAGAATAGAAGTTTAGTCTTCTTTCACCTCCGATAATGCCTTATCGGAAAAGAAAAATTTGAACTAAGAAAGGCATGGTGTTCCAAGAAAAATCAAAAGGGGCTTATCTACAATAAAAGGTCAACCCTAGAAATCTGGACCCAGCCATAGAAATTAAGACCAAACTGTAGAAATTATGGTCAGCCTCTAAAACAATCATTACCAATACAAAAAAACCTGACAAATTCATAAAAAAAATAAAAGCAAACTGTAGGAAATAGGAGCAACCCTAGAAACCCAGACAACTCTAGAAAATCATGGGCAATGTGTAAAAATCAAGACCAAGCTAAAAACAAATCCTGACTAATTCATAAAATCCCCTAGGAATTCATAGAAAACATAGCCAATACATAAAAATCTGGAAGAATTGATGGAAATCATAAGTTTTTGTATGGTAATCCACAAAAATTGTAAAAAAAAGAGTCAGGATCAACCCAAAGAATCCAGACCAACCCAGAGACATCAAGACAAAAAAACTGTGGAAAAACATAACCGATCCGTAAAAATCTACAAAAATCCCCTAGAAATCATAATCAATGTAAGAAACTCAGGAAGAATTAATAGAAATCGTAAGCAATGCTTAGAAGTTCAGACGAATTCATAAAAATCAGGGGTATCCCTAGAAATCCAGACTAAACCATAGAAATCCAGACTAAACCATAGATATCAAGACCAAACCCTAGAAATCTAGACAAAACTGTAGAAATCATGGTCAAACTCTAAGAAATCATGACCAATGCATAGAAACCCTGACAAATTAAAAGAAAAATCGAGACCAAACCGCAGAATTTAATGGCATCCTCTTGAAATCCTGACAAATTCATAAAAACCGAAAACAAACTGTAGAATTCAGGTCTGATCCTAGAAATCTAGACGAAACCATAAAAATCAGGACCAAACCAAATTCAGGAGGAATTCATAGAAATCGTAATCAATGCCTAGAATTCCAGATGAATTCATAAGAATCAGGGGCATCTTTTGAAATCAGGATCCACCTCTAAGAAATCATGACCAATACGTAGAAAACCCAACAAATAAACAAAAATCGAGACCGAACTATAGAAAATAATGGCATTCTCTTGAAATACAAACAAATTCATAAAAACCGAGACAAAACTGTAGAAGTCAGGTCCAATCCTAGAAATTCAGACGAAACCGTAGAAATCAGGACCAAAACAAATTTACAAGTAATTCATAGAAGTCGTAACCAATGCCTAGAAATCTAGACAAATTCATAAAAATCAGGGGCATCCCTCAAAATCAAGACCAATCCATAAAAAACCCGACCAAACCATAGATATCAAGACCAAACACTAGAAATCCCTAGAACCCTAGAAAAACAGGTAATGACGATTTCCTAAGGGGCTTTTGAGGAGCAGTGAATTCTGAACAAACCCGGGCAAGGTGATTTTTCTTTCTTTATGCAATTGCGAAACAGATTGCGTAATGATCTAAGATTCTCGCTAAAGATTTTCTGATGAGTTCAAAAATATTGGACCGGTTTAGTCTTGATGCTATTTGCGAAACAGGTCATTAAGTTAATATAAAGTTGGATTTTAAATGCTTTATATTAAAAGGCACCGAGAATAGAATTTTAATATAAAAATCCAGAACAATCCCTAGAAATCCAGAACAATCTCTAGAAATAAAGTTGTAAGGGGATTATGGATTTGAGGACGCCCAAAGGGGGTAGGCTATACTATTGGAGCTACCAAAATACAAAATGGGTTTGTGCTTTGTTTTACACAAAAAGTTCCATGAAAAGAAATCTAGTAGTGAGGGGCTTCTGGATTTGACGATGCCCATAGTGGGTATACTATTGGAGCTACTAAAAAAAGTCGAATACATTTTAGGTAATGATACAACAGCCCTTAGTCATCGATGACCCAGCTTCCTAGGCCCCAATGCCCCCTAAATTTTGCCCCCCCACTGTTTTTAAACTTTTTTTTACTAGAATTTTTTTGCTTAGAATTTTTTGAATTTTAGTTTTTTGACTAAGAATTTTGTTTAGACTTGGAATTTTTTAGATGGTCCAAAATGTTGGCTAAGCATTTTTTGATACTTTCAAAAATATTAGTAGTATGGTGTCAGTACGTTTCACGACCCACACAGGGAATTACTTTCACGATGCACATAGGGCATTACTTTAACGACACACATAAGGAACTACTTTAATGACATACATACTGCATTACTTCACGACAAACATAGGGCATTACTTCAACTATACACAAAGGGTATTACTTTTACAAATTATCAATCCTTCATATCCTCTCTCTACTTTTACAAGAGCCATAATATTTTCCTGGAAACACAATATTTCAACGACAGAATGCTATTACCTTCACGACACACATAGAACATCATTCCAAATGCAAATTCTTATCTCAAATTCTGCGAAATGGATTCTAGGAATTTTTGTCTAGCAATGCCAGGATTTGAAGCGGGGCCCTATCCTTATCTCAAGCAAATGTTTTGTCATAAAAGAATGGTCGAGGACATAGTATTATAATGAACATGACTGGGAGGGTCCTAAGTCCCCACTACATGCCCCCTCCAGCCTCTCTCCAGCCCCCCCCTCTAAGATTTGTTCACCCCCTCCCTTTATTTTTTTTACATAGATTTTTTTTTCTATTTCCTTTTAGAGTTAGAGACACATGAAGTGGTTTCCAATGTTTTTAGAGATTTCCTTCCCCCTTCACCAGTCAAAAGTAACGCAAGAACAAGATTTTTATACTTTGATGAGCATTTGACGGATATCATTATGTAATCATTGGTAAACATGATTTAATTTTGCATTTTTTTCTATGCGGTTGCCTCCATAGCACTCTGTGGTCGATCATTCGACCACAGAGTACTACTTAACTGGAGTAGTACTCCAGTTTGGGACGGTAAAGAGCAACGTGAAAACTAAAAAGCACATAAAAACTGCCTTTGGGTGGTTTACGAGCTTCACCCTTGAGACAAATCTTATTAATTTTGATTCTGAGCCCATCAACTCCTTGAACAAAAGGACATGTTTCAAAATGCCCTTCTGTTTTCTTCTATAGGCACATCACTCTTTTCCCAGTTCCCAACTACACCTGCAGAAAAAACACACTGAACCTGGTCACTGTGGCCAACAAAAAAGAATCCAGCTCTTTGTCATAGCCTCCAGTTAAAGCAGAAAGGTTTCAATGGAATGTATACCCCATCAACTCCTCGAATAAAAGGACATGTTTCAAAGTTCCTCCTATGTTCCATCTATTTCAGACTCTAGTACACAACTTATGAGCCAGGTAGTAGTGTCTGTGTTAGACTGAATTTCGATAAATTCCCCCTTAATATGTCTCTAACTCTAAACAGAATCCTGTTCATCTCTCTCTCTCTCTTAGACTTTGGTGAAAACCTTATCCACCTATTTCAGACTCTAGTACACTACTTCTGAACCTGGTAGTAGCATCTGTGTCTTAAAAATCCTGTTCTCTCATCTATAACTTTTTAAAATATCTCAAAGTTAAAACAAAAACGTCACGAAGGAAAAACGTCTCGAAGTTAAAACAAAACGTCACGTAGAAATAAAGACGTCTTGAAGTAAAAATAAACATATCAAAGTTAAAACAAGACGCCTCGAAGTAAAAAAAGAAACCTCACGAAGAAGAACAAAACGTTTCAAAGTAAAAAACGTCACAAAGAAAAAACTACGTCTCGAAGTTAAATAAAACGTCTAAGAAAAACGTCTCGAAGTAAAAGAGTCTCGAAGTAAAAAAAAATCTCAAGGTTAAAACAAAAACGTCACGAAGATATAAAAACGTCTCGAAGTAAAAAAATATCTCGAAGAAAAAGACGTCTATACATTAAAACAAAAAAGTCTCGGAGTAAAAAAAAACATCTCGAAGTTAAAAAAATCATCACAAAGATAAAAACATTTCGAAGCTATAAAATGTCATCAGAACTTTATTTCTAATGAGCTCAATAACACCAATGACGAAACATATGTTGAACATGTGACTGAAACCATGCTAAAAGTTGTGTATGACCCGGAAATGGAATAAGTGTCATGTCAAGAGAAAATATGATGAATCATTTTGTGGAATGAATTCAAAAATATTCAATTTCTTATAATCATATTAACAAACATATAATATTCTACAAGCTAAGTAGCGTAACAATTTCGACGCTTCATTTGCATGCAATAGATGCCGAGAGTTTTATGACTTCTCCCTGCAATGAATTCTACGGGTTTTATGACTCCATTCCGCAATCATTCAGATGGTTTTACGACTCCTCCCTATAGCCATGGGAAAAAAAACCGCTATGCAACTATTGGTGTCAATGAACTCTTGCACAATTGATTTCACTTACCTTGAATCTAGTTGTGCAATGATTTAAACCTAAGGCACTTGGATTCTGTGGTGGTTAATGAACTACTGCATTCGCGATAGCGAAACATTTATTTTTAACCTTGAGCAAAGGAATAAAAGTTTGATGCAGTACTTCTAGTTTGCGCAATAAACTACTACCTTTGCTGTTGCGAAACAAGCCTTTTTAACCTTTAGCAAAGGTATAAAAGTTTGATGAAAAAACTTCTCTGCTTAAATAACGTCTGAAAGTTAAAACAAAACGTCACGAAGCAAAGACAACGTCTCGAAGTTAAAACAAAAACGTCTCGAAGTAAAAACAACGTATCGAAGTTAAAACAAATGTCACGAAGAAATAAAATGTCTCGAAGAAAAAAAAAAGAACGTATCGAAGTTAAAACAAGACGTCTCGAAGTTAAAAAAGGAAAATCACGAAGAAAAAAACCATCTCGAAGTAAAAAAAATGTCACAAAGAAAAATAAAGTTTCGAAGTTAAAAAAACATCTCGACGAAAAATTTTCTCGAAGTAAAAAAAAATTATCTCAAAGTTAAAACAAAAAACGTCATGAAGAAATAAAAACGGTTTCAAAGTAAAAAAAAAATATCTCGAAGGAAAAGGTCTTGAAGTTAAAACAAAAACGTCTGGGAGTTAAAAAAAAAAAACATCTCGAAGTTAAAAAAAACTTCACAAAGAAAAAACATTTCGAAGTTAAAAAAATGACATGAAGGGTTTTATTTTCTAATGAGCTCAATGCTACCAATGACAAAACCCATATTGAACATGTGACTGAAACCATGCTAAAAGTTGTGTATGACCCGGAAACGGAGTAAGTGTCATAGCAAGAGAAAACATGATGAATCATTTTATGGAACGAATTCAAAACATTCAATTTTTTATTATGGTATTAAAAAACATGTAATATTTTGCAAGCTAAGTTGCGTAACAATTTCCACGCTTTATTTGCATGCAATAGATACTGAGGGTTTTATATGACTCCACCCCACAATGAATTCTACAGGTTTTATGATTCCTCCCCACAATGAACTCAGAAGGTTTTACGACTTCTCCCCTTATTCACAGGAAAAAGAAACCAGCTGTGCAACCAATGTAGTCAACGAACTATTGCACAATCGATTTCTCTTTTTTGAAAGTTAGTTGCGCAATGATTTAAACTGAAGGCACTTGGATTCTGTGGAGGACAATGAATTTACTACTTTTGCTATTGCGAAACAAGTCTTTTTACCTTGGGCAAAGGAATTAAAGTTTGCTGAAGTACTTCTAGTTGCGCAATGAACTAATACTTTCGCTATTACGAAACAAGTCCTTTTAGCCTTGAGTAAAGGTATAAAAGCTTGATGAAGTACTTCTCTGCTTAAATACTACATTAATAGCTTCCAAGATGATAATACTATATGACAAAGAATTTATTGGTTTGAAAAAATCATCTTGCGGTGGCATATTTGAATGCGCCTTTTTGTTAATGTGTATGGAACTCGAAAGAAATTGACTGTTATCATTTGAAAGTGAACTATAATATGTTTAAGTATGATAAGAGCTTGTGCAGTACTACACTACGCCTTATAAACATACTGGGATTCTACGACAGAGTGATTACACTACATAATAAAAGTGGTAAAGAAACTGAGAACAGTTCAGGAAGAAGTCAGTGAAATTTGCAGTTTTTTTCGGGGTCGAAGCACTGTACTTAAAGGGTAACGTACCTACAGATAAAGTTTTAATTCAAACTCTGACCCTAGAATTCCACTTTTAAATTTAGAAGAATTGAAATGTTTTAATTTGAAGGGACTTATCATCGTCCCGAAGACGAGGTTAGGTTCTTCGCGCAGTGGATACCTAGGGACATACCAAATCACGATAAGTGCATAAGACACGGTAAAACTCTTCTATATTATGGGATCCTCGTTTGCGGATGCTTAACAGTGAATTTTAAGCATTATTTTTATATAAAATATGTGTTTTTAAAAAAAATATTTTTTAATAAGTTTAATCAATAAATATCCTTAAGCTTAACCCCTCTTTATTCCTTAGGATAGTTCTAGTTCATAATTAAAATCCTACTCTAGGTATAACTCCCCCACTTCACCCGGAGTCTGAGATAGATGAATAGGATATTTTTTTCTTCTAAAGCTGGAAAGGTGGCAACTGAATTTTTTTCAAAATATCAGAGACATTTTAATTGCAATTTTCAGGGTTTTATCTATTTTTCAGGAGAACCAACCGTCATTTCAGCAACATGTTTCAGAGAGTCTGTTACCAGAAGCAATCACTCTGCAAGTTTCAAACTAAGCTATGATGAATGAAAATATTGAAATAAAAATATCTTTTTACTGTGATTGTAGCATCTATAAAGGCCGTTATCTTGATTTCACCAATTCTTATGAGTCTAATATTATCAATTTAGAGCAAGTGGACAGTGGAAATCATGAAGAGAATCTGGAAGAGATGAAGACAAAAATATTGAATGAAATTAAAACAACTAGAATGGAGAGAAACTTATTTTTAGATTGGTCAAGTAAGAAACTATTTGAAGAAAGGATACCCTTACTACCCCAAGAAATCTCAAAAGCACAACAAAATTATTGGAAAAGGAGGCACAGTATGCTAGATAGGGATCACGAAGAGCAAAATAAAAGATCAAGAAAAAGAGAGTCCCCCTACAGGAATTCTTCACGTTCTTTGAGAAATGACAGAGAAGCTTCATATAAAAGAAATAGGGCACATAAAAATTCTTCATCATTGTAATCATTGGTGAACATGATTTATTTTTTTAGTTTTTTTAAGAGACCCAAAGTGCTTATCAAACAGTTCGTGGCAACGAACTGTAAGTAAGGAGCGACCCTGCTCAATGGTAACCGAAACTAAAAAAAACGGAATTTTTGTACCAATAGATACATCAAAAGAATCAGATTTTAATTCTGATTTCAAATATATAAGTTTCATCAAGTTTAATCTTACCCATCAAAAGTTACACGCCTGAGAAAATTTGGCTGATTTTCGAAAAAAGGAGGAAAGACCCTCTAAAAGCTATAGAACCTTAATGAAATTCACAGCATCATATTCAGCGTATTAGAGAACCCTATTGTAGATGTTTCAAGCTCCTATCTACAAAAATGTGGAATTTTGTATTTTTTGCCAGAAGAAAGATCACAGGTGCGTATTTTATTTGTTTTGTTTGTTTTTTTTCTTTTCCCCAGGGGTAATCGTATTGACCCAGTGGTCTAGAATATCGTAGGAGGGCTCATTGGAACGGAAATTAAAAGTTCTAGTGCCCTTGTTTAAGTGACCAAAAAATGGAGGGCAACTAGGCCCCCTCCCACGCTCATTTTTTTCTCCAAGTCACTCAATTAAAATTTTGAGATAGCCATTTTGTTCAGCATAGTCGAAAATCTAATAAATATGTCTTTTATGATGACTTAATCCCCCACAGTTCCCAGGGGAAGGGCTGCAAGTTATGAACTTTGCCCATTGCTTACATATTGTATTGGTTATTGGGAAGTATACAGACATTTTCAGGAATAATTTTTTTTTTCTGGTGGGGAGGGGGGGGGGCTGGAGGAGGGGGTTACTCGGGAGAATCTTTCCGTGGAGGATGTTTCTTTGGGGTAAGGACATTTCTATGAAGGGGGCACCGGATTTCCAAGCATTATTTAAAAAACGATCAGAAATTAAATAAAAAAAACAAGTTTTTTCAACTGAAAGTAAGAAGTAACATTAGAACTTAAAATGAACAGAAATTATTACGTATATGAGGGGGTTCTCCCCCAAGTCAATACCTCGCTCTTTACGCTACAGTTTTTTTTTTTAGTGCTTTCAAAAGAGCTATCTATTCTAATTAAAAGGCCTTTGTGATTCAGGGGTTTGTGAATTAAATTTTTTTCAACCTTTAGCGTAAAGAGCGTGGTATTGACTAAGGGGAGAACTCCATCATATACGTCATAACATATACGTAATAAAAAAAAAACAATAAAAAAAACAAGCGATACGGCTCAATAGTAATCGAAACTTTTAAAGACGGAACTTTGATGTCAATAAATGTATCAAAAGAATGGGCTTATAATGCTGATTCTAAATATATGAACTTTATTAAGTTTAGTATTGCTGATCAAAGGCTTCGAGCCTGAGAAAATTTACCTGATTTTTTAAAGAGGGGGAAACATCCCCTAAAAGTGAAAGAATTTTAAGACTCAGCGTATCAGAAAACCCTATAACATAGGTTTCAAGCTCATATCTGCAAAATCTGCAACTCTGTATTTTTTGCCAGAAGAAAATATACGAATATACAAGTTCGTTACGTAAGTTAATTTGTAAATTACGTCAGAACCAAATTTAGAGACAGCCATTTAGCAAAAGAAAAGTAAAATTTTTATCCAATTTTGTTTACTTATTCAATGACGGTGAGCCAAAATAAAAGCTGCATTAACTAAAAAACGATCAGAAATTAAATAAAAAAAAACAAGTTTTTTAAACTGAAAGTAAGGAGCGACATTAAAACTTAAAACGAACAGAAATTATTCCGTAAATGAAAGGGGCTGTCCCCTCCTCAACGTCTCGCTCTTTACGCTAAAGTTTGACTCTGTCTCACAAATTTATTTTTTAAAACAATAAAAAACTTTACCGTAAAGAGCGAGGCGTCGAGGAGGGGGACAGCCCCTTTCATATACGGAATAATTTCTGTTCGTTTTAAGTTTTAATGTCGCTCCTTACTTTCAGTTTAAAAAACTTGTTTTTTTTTATTTAATTAGCAATCTAAAGAGACATACAGTGCCTGTGAGCGATCTAAAGTGTTTAGAAGTTATATAAAAGGCTTAGATGTGACCTTAAGCGTTATAAAAGGCTTAAAGCACTTAAGAGAGATCTAAGGCGTTTATAATAGATATAAGGGATTAGAAGTGACCTAAAGCGTTATTAAAAGACCTAACGTTTTTTATGAACGATCTAAAGCGTTTATAAGTAATATAAAAGATTTAGAAGTTACCTAAAGCGCTATAAGAGACCTTAAGTGCTTATGAGCGATCTAAAGCGTTTATAATCAAACAATTCGTGGTAACGTTCTGTAAGTAAGGAGCGACCCGGCTCAATGGTAACCGAAACTCTAGAAAATGGTATTTTGATACAAATAGATAACCAAAAGAATCAAATTTTAATGCTGATTTCAAATATATAAGTTTCATCAAGTTTTGTCCTACCATCAAAAAGTTACGCGCCTGAGAAAATTTGGCTGATTTTCGAGAAAAGGGGAAAGACCCCTTAAAAGTTATAGAACCTTAATGAAAATTAAACCATCATATTTAGCGTATCAGAGAACCCTACTGTAGAGGTGTCAAGCTCCTATCTACAAAAATGTGGAATTTTGCATTTTTTGTCAGAAGAAAGATCACGGGTGCGTGTTTATTTGTTTTTTTTTTTTTTTTTTTTTTCCAGGGGTGATCGTATTGACCCAGTGGTCCTAGAATATCGTGGGAGGGCTCATGAGAATGTAAATTAAAAGTTTCTAGTGCCCTTTTTAAGCGACCAAAAAATGGAGTGCAACTAGGCCCCCTCCCACGATCATTTTTTTTCCAAAGTCACCCGATCAAAATTTTGAGATACTCATTTTGTTCAGCATGCTCGAAAATATTATAAGTATGTCTCTTAGGATGACTTAATCCCCCAAAGTTCCCGGAGGGAGGGCTGAAAGTTATGAACTTTACCCAACGTTAACATATAGTATTGGTAATTGGAAGTATACAGACGTTTTCAGGGGAGATTTTTCCTGGTAGAGGGGGGTGGGTGGGCTGGGGGTTATGTGGGAGGATCTTTTCATGAGGGAAGTTTTCATAGGGGAAGGGACATTGCTATGAAAGGGGACGCCGGACTTCCCAGCATTATTTAAAAAAAGATCAGAAATTAAATATAAAAAAAACAAGTTTTTCAACTGCAACACCAGCAACATCAAAACTTTAAACGAACAGAAAATATTACATATATGATTGGGTTCACCCCCTAGTCAATACCTCGCTCTTTAAGCCAAAGATTTTTTAGTACTTTCATAGGAGCTATTTATTCTAATTAACGGCCTTTGTGATTAAGCGGTCATTTTTAAAGAATTGGAACAAAATTCGAACTTCGCAAAAATCGCTTAAAGAGCAAGGTATTAACTAGGGGGCGAACCTCATAATATACGTATTAAAAATACATGAACATAGAAGTTCGTTACGTAAGTTAATTCGTAGGTTACGTATATTTATTACTAATAAAAACGTTCGTAAATAAAATTAAAAAAGTTTCGAGAAAAGCCATTTAACCAAATAAAAGTAAATTAATATGCAAATTTTGTTTTAATTATTCATGTACGGTGAGGCAAGATCAAAACCTGCATTTTTTCAAAAACGTTCAAAAATTAAATAAAAAAAAACAAGTTTTTTTTTTAACTGAAAGTAAGGAGCGACATTAAAACTTAAAACGAACAGAAATTATTCCGTATATGAAAGAGGCTGTCCCTTCCTCAACGCCTCGCTCTTTACGCGAAAGTTTGACTTTCTCACAACTCTTTTTTTTTTAACAATGAAAAACTTTAGCGTAAAGAGCGAGGCGTTGAGGAGGGGACAGCTTCTTTCATGTACGGAATAATTTCTGTTCGTTTTTAAGTTTTAATTTCGCTCCTTACTTTCAGTTAAAAAAAACTTGTTTTTTTTATTTAATTAATGTAAAGGGTTAAGAAGTTACCTGAAGTGTTATAAAAGACCTCAAGTGCTTATGAGCGATCTAAAGCGTTTATAATCAAACAATTCGTGGTAACGAACTGTAAGTAAGGAGCGACCCAGCTCAACAGTAAGAAAAACTCTAAAAACCGAAACTTTTATACCAATAGATACACCAATAGAGTTAGATTTTTATGCTCATTTCAAATATATAAGTTTCATTAAGTTTAGTCGTACCCATCAAAAGTTATGCGCCTGAGAAAATTTACCTTATTTTCGAAAAAAGGAAGAAACAACCCCTAAAAGTCATATAACTTTAATGAAAATGACACCTTCAAATTCAGCGTATTAGAGAACCCTACAATAGAAGTTTCAAGCTCCTATCTGCAAAAATGTGGCATTTTGTATTTTTTGCCAGAAGAAAGATGACGGATGCGTGTTTATTTGTTTGTTCGTTTGTTCGTTTTTTTTTTTTTTTTTTTTTTTTATTTATTTCCCCAGGGATAATCGTATTGATCCAGTAGTCCTAGAATATCGTTAGAGGGCTCATCTGAACGGAAATTAAAAGTTCTAGTGCCCTTTTTAAGTGACCAAAAAATTGGAGGGCAACTTGACCCCTCCCACGCTCATTTTTTTCCCGAAGTCACCCAATCCAAATTTTGAGATAGGCATTTTGTTCAACATAGTCAAAAATCTAATAAACATGTCTTTGAGGATGACTTAATCGCCCGCAGTTCCCGGGGGAAGGGCTGCAAGTTATGAACTTTGCCCATTGTTTACATATAGTGTTGGTTAATGGGAAGTATACAGACGTTTCAGAGGGATTTTTTTCTGGTTGGGGGGGGGGGGGTCGGAGGAGCGAGTTAAGAGGGAGGATGTTTCCTTGGGGGAAGGGACATTTCTATAAAGGGGGAACTGGATTTCCCAGCATTATTTAAAACACGATCAGAAATTAAATAAAAAAACAAGTTTTTTCAACTGAAAGTAAGGAGCAACATTAAAACTATATACAAAACAGAAATTATTACGTATATGAGGGGGTTTGACCCCTAGTCAACACCTCACCCTTTACGCTAAAGTTTTTATTAGTACTTTAAAAAGAGCTATCTATTCTAATTAACCGGCCTTTGTGATTCAGGGGTTTGTGATTAGAGCGAAATTCGAACTTTAGCATAAAGAGCGAGGTATTGACTAGCGGTAAACTCTCTAATATACGTACTAAAAACATACAAATATAGAAGTTCGTTACAAAAGTTAATTCGTAAGTTACGTCAGAACAAGTTTCGAAAAAGCGATAAAATTAATATGCAAATTTCATTCTAATTATTCGTGTAAGGTGAGCCAAAATCAAAGCTGCATTAATTCAAAAACGTTCAGAAATTAAATAATAAAAAAAAAGTTTTTTTTAACTGAAAGTACAGAGCGACATTATAACTTAAAACGAACAGAAACTATTCCATATATGAAAGGGGCTGTCCCCTCCTCAAGGCCTCGCTCTTTTTTACGCTAAAGTTTTTTATTATTTTAAAAAATAGATTTGTGAGAAAGAGTCTAACTTTGACGTAAAGAGCGAGGTGTTCAGGAGGGGACAGCCCCTTTCATATAAGGAGTAGTTTCTGTTCGTTTTAAGTTTTAATGTCGCTCCTTACTTAGAGTCTTAGCTTAGAGTTTTTGTTAACCTCCTGAGTCCTGCGTATGTTCCTGAGTAGGGGCGAATATGAAATTTGGAATTTACCGATAAAAAAAATAGCACAAGACGATGGAATGAAAGTTTTATTTTTTTAATGTTCTGAGGGTCCGAGGGGGATGTACAACCCGTTGGACATTGGGACTCAACTTCATGTAATTTTCAAACACAAGTTACAAAATGCCATGAGAAAACATACAATCAACAACACACAAAAACATCCTTTATCATTTATGGAAATCTGAAAAAACATTCTCCAACTTGCTTGCCAACCTGAAAGGAGAGATAGACCTGACACGCTTCGCAGAACACTTTCGTTCGCATTTTGCATCCAGCCATCCGGCATCGAGCCGAATTCCACAACGTCACGTCGTAGTGATATAGATGCTTTGCATTCGATTTCTTCTCTGGTCCGGATGGCAAAGGGCATCTTTTTCTTCTTTTAGCTGACTACTCCAGTTTATCTTCATCATTATCGTCTTCACATTTGCTGAAGTTACCCTTGGTTGTTCGCTGAAGATCTTCAACTACATATTCAGCTACCTGAAATCTAAAGTGGATCAGCTGATCGTAGGGTTTGTTCCCTTTGATTGAATCCTGCCTTTAGAGTCGCCAGGCATTTGAAAGTGCCAAATCAATGATGATGAAGAACTCAAACTGGCCACTTCTTTGTCCTGCTGCTGAATCTGTAATAGCTCACCATGCGGTCACAGAGATCAACTCCGCCCATGTACTTGTTGTTCTGTCTTACCACATGAGGACTGGGAATATCTACATACTTTCTTTCAGACTTGTGGTATCTTGACACAGGTAGCTCGGGTTCCTTGGCATAGCAGCTTTAAGCTAGAAAAGTGGGCTTGTTGTCGTACCACTGCCTAACGGCTACAACTCGATCTACTCGCGTGAACTTAAGGGACGTCCAACGTCCAGTTCTCTTTAGTCCACGACCGGTCTCCGCTGGTAGACCTTCAAGTCGATTTTTCATGGAAGTGCCAGTTACATTTATGCACTTTTCGGATAATTTTTCAAGCAAAGACATGCTAGTGAAGTACCTATCAAAGAAAAGGTATGAACCTTCACTTAGATCTTGGCATAGGTTTGGCCCAGTGGCACTGCCCAGACCTTTAGCTTGTAGTTCTGGCACAAAGGTTGTCTTTCCTTGATAGATTACGAAATCATACACCAGACCTGATGAACCTGCTAAAACAAGCTTCTTCAAGCCAAGAGGATTTGGCTTATTTGGTACGTACTGCTTCAGGCTGCATTGCCCAGCCAAGGGAATCATTTACTTGTCAATACAAATGAATTGTTCTTGCTCAAGCCTTAGACACTCAACTCGCACCGAATTCGCAAGGGATGCACTTTCCAAAGAAGATGATTTCTTTTGGTATCCTCGTCAACCTCGTCAAACAAAAGTAACTTCACATTATGTCTAAGCTTGAAAAACCGATCTCGAGGCATTTTCTCGCAGATGATAGGGACTCAAAATTTCTTGCTCCAAAACATTTGAAGACGAGGAAACTTCAGAGTACTCATGACGATTGAAATGTCAAGGAATACCGCCAGTTAGGAGACACTAGCGAGCAAAGATTTGTTTGTGGCCTTCTGGTAATGACAATTCATTGCAAAAGCCATTGTCTAAAAAAATGAGTCAGGAAAGTGCTTCAAAAAAGTATTCATGTGGCTTCCAGCTTTCCCGTTGACTTGATCTGAGTACAAGGGAACGTATGAATGATGCTCGTTCAAGGTATCTGAATTGGTCCACATTTGTTTGGGCGGCGAATTTTTCCTGAGCGACTTGCTGGTACGGAATCAGTTTTGAATGCTGGAATATAATGCGCTAGTGGAATATCGTCCTCTTTTTCATCAAATAGGATTGAGAAGTCATTGAGATTAGTCCGATCTAGAAAGCCTTGAGACTCTTCTTCACTATCAGAGGACACTTAGTCTTCATCTGTTGCACATGTGTTGCCGGTTAAAAACCACTCAGGGTTGGTTTCATCTCCGCTATCTTCCATGTCGCTGATATCGATGTTTTCAACCAAGGACAAGGCTTTTTCTAAGGACATTGCAAAAGAAAGGAACTGTTGGCGCTTTATACCTCACAGTAGGAAACTTTAGACATACGTCAACTCCATTAAATAGCCTCACTGATGAAAAAAAATGTTAGGCCTAACCAGAAAAAAACTTAGCTCCAAAATACAATCTTCCAACCCGTTGAACTTCTAAGGTAAGACCGAATGTACAACCCATTGTACAAGACTGAAAGTCCTTCTGTCAGATGGCAGCAATAACAGTAAATGCGTTGAAAATCAAACCTGTCAATACTTTGGTCTTAGAATATATCGCCTGATTTTTTTTTTTATTATATTGTCTAGCCTATCTCTTTATATTTTTTATCTATTTTCTTACTTTTTGACCTTTTTCGTAAGTTGATTTTCTTATTTCACTTGCTCCTGGTTCGGCCTCCATTACTGTTTTACTGGACTGAAAAAAATCACAGATGGCAGCAAACGCCTTTTGCATAAAAGGAGACAATCTTTAAGTCCAGATTTGCAGTAGGTTTGAAAACGATAAGAATTCGTAAACGAATATACAACCGGTTGGACATCAGGTCCCAGGAGGTTAAAGTTGAAGTTTGAGTTTAGTAATAGTTAAGAGTTTAAGAGTTTTAGCTTAGAGTCTTAGCTTAGAGTTTTTGTTAAAGTTGAAATTTAGTTTAGTAATAGTTAAGAGTTTAGAGTTTTAGCTTAGATCCTTAGCTTAGAGTTTTAGTTTAGTTTACTTTTAGTTAAGAGTTTAGAGTTTTTTTAGCTTAGAGTCTTAGCTTAGAGTTTTTGTTAGAGTTCTAGTTTAGTTTAGTTTTAGTTAAGAGTTTAGAGTTTTTGCTTAGAGTCTTAGCTTAGTGTTTTTGTTAGAGTTCTAGTTTAGTTTAGTTTTAGTTAAGAGTTTAAGAGTTTTTAGCTTAGAGTCTTAGCATAGAGTTTTTTTTTGAAGTTCTAGTTTAGTTTAGTAATAGTTAAGAGTTTAGAGTTTTAGCTTAGAGTCTTAGCTTAGAGTTTTTGTTAAAAGTTGAAGTTTAGTTTAGTAATAGTTAAGAGTTTAGAGTTTTAGCTTAGAGTCTTAGCTTAGAGTTTTTGTTAAAGTTGAAGTTTAGTTCAGTAATAGTTTTAAGAGTTTAGAGTTTTAGCTTAGAGTCTTAGCTTAGAGTTTTTGTTAAAGTTGAAATTTAGTTTAGTAATAGTTAAGAGTTTAGAGTTTTAGCTTAGATCCTTAGCTTAGAGTTTTAGTTTAGTTTACTTTTAGTTAAGAGTTTAGAGTTTTTTAGCTTAGAGTCTTAGCTTAGAGTTTTTGTTAGAGTTCTAGTTTAGTTTAGTTTTAGTTAAGAGTTTAGAGTTTTTTTGCTTAGAGTCCTTAGCTTAGAGTTTTAGTTAGAGTTCTAGTTTTAGTTTAGTTTTAGTTAAGAGTTTTAGAGTTTTACCATAGAGTCTTAGCTTAGAGTTCTAGTTAGAGTTGAAGTTTAGTTTAGTTACAGTTAAGAATTTTTTAGTGTTTTAGCTTAGAGTCATAGCTTAGAGTTTTACTTAAAGTTGTAGTTTAGTTAGTTTTAGTTAAGAGTTTGGTGTTTTACCTTAGAGTCTTAACTTAGAGTTTTAGTTAGAGTTCTAGTTTAGTTTAGTTTTAGTTAAGAGTTTAGAATTTTAGGTTAGAGTCTTAGCTTAGAGTTTTGTGTACAGTTCTAGTTTATTTTAGTTTTAGAAGAGTTTAGAGTTTTTAGCTTAGAGTCTTAGCTTAGAGTTTTTTGTTAGACTTGAAGTTAGTTTAGTAATAGTTAAGAGTTTAGAAATTTAGCTTAGAGTCATAGCTTAGAGTTTTACTTAAAGTTGTAGCTTAGTTAAGTTTTAGTTAAGAGTTTCGAGTTTTACCTAGAGTCATAACTTAGAGTTTTTGTTAGAATTCTAGTTCAGTTTAGTTTTAGTTAAGAGTTTTAGAGTTTTAGCTTAGAGTCTTAGCTTATAGTTTGCGTTAGAGTTCTAGTTTAGTTTAGTTTTAGTTAATAGTTTAGAGTTTTAGCTTAGAGTCTTACCTTAGAGTTTTTTTAAAGTTGAAGTTTAGTTTAGTAATAGTTAAGAGTTTAGAGTTTTAGCTTAGAGTCTTAGCTTAGTGTTTTTGTTAGAGTTCTAGTTTAGTTTAGTTTTAGTTAAAGAGTTTAGAGTTTTAGCTTAGAGTCTTAGCATAGAGTTTTTTTGAAGTTCTAGTTTAGTTTAGTAATAGTTAAGAGTTTAGAGTTTTAGCTTAGAGTCTTAGCTTAGAGTTTTTGTTAAAGTTGAAGTTTAGTTTAGTAATAGTTAAGAGTTTAGAGTTTTAGCTTAGAGTCTTAGCTTAGAGTTTTTGTTAAAGTTGAAGTTTAGTTCAGTAATAGTTAAGAGTTTAGAGTTTTAGCTTAGATTCTTAGCTTAGAGTTTTTAGTTTAGTTTACTTTTAGTTAAGAGTTTAGAGTTTTTTAGCTTAGCTAGCTTAGAGTTTTTGTTAGAGTTCTAATTTAGTTTAGTTTTAGTTAAGAGTTTAGAGTTTTTTGCTTAGAGTCTTAGCTTAGAGTTTTAGTTAGAGTTCTAGTTTAGTTTAGTTTTAGTTAAGAGTTTAGAGTTTTACCATAGAGTCTTAGCTTAGAGTTTTTTTAGACTTGAAGTTTAGTTTAGTAATAGTTAAGAGTTTAGAGTTTTAGCTTAGAGTAATAGCTTAGAGTTTTACTTAAAGTTGTAGTTTAGTTAAGTTTTAGTTAAGAGTTTCGAGTTTTAGCTTAGAGACTTAGCTTAGAGTTATAGTTTAGTTTAGTTTTAGTTAAGAGTTTGGTGTTTTACCGTAGAGTCATAGCTTAGAGTTTTAGTTAGAGTTCTAGTTTAGTTTAGTTTTATTTAAGAGTTTAGAATTTTAGCTTAGAGTCTTAGCTTAGAGTTTTTGTTAGAGTTCTAGTTTATTTTAGTTTTAGTTAAGAGTTTAGAGTTTTTAGCTTAGAGTCTTAGCATAGAGTTTTTGTTGAAGTTCTAGTTTAGTTTAGTTTTAGTTAATAGTTTAGAATATTTTTCTAAATGGTTAAAAATAGAATCCTATCCTATGGCTATAGACTATCCTATGGCTATAGACTACTGATTGTCTAATAAAAACGTTTGATTTCTAAGCCTAATATATTTCTCGCGAAATTTTTACTTTTTGCTTTACGAAAAAAGATCAAATGCTTTTCTAAACAAAATTATATGGATGAGGGTACTAACTTTCTTTCTGTAAAAAAAGGGGCAAATTATTTTGATACTAATTTTTTCTCTTCTTTTTAAGGCAAATTATGAAGAATGCGTGCCCCCTCCTTCCAAGAAAGCCAGAGAGGGTGAGGCAGCCCCATCAGTCCCAGCCCCTATGCAGTCATGTAGAAAGCTAAAAAAGAGAATGGATGACTGCTCACATGATGGTGAGCCACGCTGCTCCAACTCCCCAAGCCCATGACATTGCTGGCCCAGCTGCGCAATAACATAGCGCTGCCGCCCCGCCCGCCCTCCAACACACACTACCTGGGCCTTCGGGCATTCAAATACTGCCCTCGGACTTTGCAAATGTAAGCATTTTTACCTCTAGTTATAGAAATAAATATCTATTTCTTCCATTGTTTTTTTAGTCTTTTCTTTTTCACTATTTTTCAACACTGTAAAAGTTTGTCTCAGAGATATTAAAAAATGTTATTTTCTCTATAATCCCACACCCATTGTTTTAAATTTCTCTGCTCCCCCCTCCCTCGGAGATATCTAAATATAATGTAATTTTTTGCATGTCAAAGAAACCGCTCTTTTTCTAATCTTTCCATTTTCCATTGTAGACATCTTCGCTTCTCATAATAATATTTTTAGCTAATTTTTCTAGTTTACTGTTAGAGAACCTTTTTATCACAAAATGCTATTTTTGCTAGAATATTATAGTTTTAAGTGGCCTAGAAGTAAACCTTTTATTTCATCACAGTAAAATTATGTCAGAGATATTAAAGGACATTGTTCCCCCTTTTAAATAAGGTCACTGTTATCGCATACATTCAGCAGTCTGCTGAATCGACTCGTAGTGAAACCGAAAAGGGATACTATAATCCCGGACATAATTTCCTCATAGAAAACTGCCTTTGCGTTATAAACTGCCGTTTTATTTAAACACAATTTTCTATGAGGAGGCTATCAAGTAAAGACCACGGTTTTTTCCAAAGCTGATTAGTTTCTACCCATTCTTCATCTTTTCGCTTTTCGCTTTTTTTTCAACACTGTAAAATTAAAAATTTCATAGATTTTTAAAAGATGTTTTTTCCCCCACTCAATTTGTGTTGGACAGAGATTATAGCATTGCAATCTCTTACACATAGGCCTAATTCTAATTTGCGTAACGATTGTCTAGATCAACTTGCCAAGATTTTGCATGGAGAAACATTCCTGAATAAGAATTAACGGTTCTCGAATTTAATTGTACTGTTTCACAGAGAATACGCTTGGAAACAGAACAGACACGAGATTAAAAATAATCTAGGCTCATTTGGAGTCCTAGACAACCTGTACGGGAAGTAGGCGAAACGACTTATGCCGCCTAACAATACGGTTTTTGGGACATTATGTAAATGGCCGGGAGCCGCGGAGCCCGGAATGCGCCGATGGGTCCGGGAAGCGCTGTGGGGCAAGGTTAGGGAAGCGCCAGGGGAAGCGCTGCGGGCCGGGGAAGCGCCACAGGATGCGCTGTTGGCCAGAGAAGCATCGCGGGAAGCGATGCGGACCCGAGAAGCGCCACGGGAAGCGCTGCGAGAAGCGCTGCGGGAAAGTGCCGCAAAAAAAATAAATAAAATAAATAAAAATTAGTAGGGATGATTTGAACACTTTGAAAAATAAGCTATTTTTTTTGAACAAAATCAAATTGCAGCCTTCCATGTAAAGCGGCATTTTAGATTGTATTTATCTTATATTAAGTTGGATTTTCTTTCAGTTGAATTAGCCAAATGCTACTATGCTCATACTGCTACTACTACTACTACTACTAAGCGCTGACTTTAAATAATAATTCAAATTTTAACAGTAGGGATGATTTGAACACTTTGAAAATAAGCTATTTTTTTGAACAAAATCAAATTGCAGCCTTCCATGTAAAGCGGGCATTTTAGATTGTATTTTATCTTATATTAAGTTGGATTTTCTTTCAGTTGAATTAACCAAATGCTACTATGCTCATACTGCTACTACTACTACTACTACTAAGCGCTGACTTTAAATAATAATTCAAATTTTAAAAGCAGTAGGGGTGATTTGAACCCACTTTGAAAATAAGCTTTTTTCATTTATAGATTGGATTGGTCCCCTACTCTCCGTCCAGTGAAGAAGAGGAAGAAAACCAATTCTAACACCGCCAATGGAGAGATCAAGACAATGACTGGCACAGTATCATTGAAGTACCTGATAATATTGATGAGTTTTTTGCTGATTTTTTTTTAAAGTAGATAGTAGCACAGTTGAGCTGGTAGACTTGAGCCCGAATACTTTACAAATTTTAAATGATTTTTACAGGGAACCCTCCTCTCCACTGATTACACCCACTTCAAACAAACTGAAGTGGAACAGAGTCCGAATACGGTTGAACAACTGGGGGGAGGGGTACATCTTTCCCGATTTTCAATTATCCAACACATTATTAAAATAATATAGTTGTTTTCACTGCAAACGTTTTGGGATCCTTTTAATACACTTATGGGGGGAAATTTTGTTTATGACCCTGTAGAGATTGTGCATGCATATGTAGATAAAATTCGTTTCGTGCACTTCTGGAGAAAACAAATTCAATGTGGGGAGGTAGGGATTCAAAATTAAGGTCCTCCATTGTTTTAAAGGTTTTTTATTTGAATGAGGGGAAAAGTGAGGTTCACTATCATTTTATACATTCCGAGATGCGCATAACTTATCCAAATTTAGAAAATTTTGAGGGAGTTTTTTTGTGAGTGGGTAGGACAAATTATAGCGCATCTCGAGAAACTATAAGGAAAATGGGAGTGGCTCAGTAGTTTTATTTATTGAAAATTTAAGCGTTAATAAATTGTAAATTTAAGAAAGATTTATTTTAAGAGGGGGTGGGGAAAGGGTAGTAGTTTTAAATTATAATCCAGATCTAGTAGGTTTTGTCAAGGTCTGTCCAGAAGATCTGTTTTGAAACAGATCAAAAGTGTTTCAGATATGCTTTCCTCATATCAGTATTCGAGCCTCTAGCTCGGCACGCTACCAAGAAGAATTTTAGATTACTGGGCTGTGCATGGGAAGGACGGGTCCGATTTCCCAGTTGTAGATTTCTCATGCTTAGAAGGAAAATACCCAGTAACGCTAAGATCTATTGACCATTTTTGAAAGGGGTCAATGCCCATTTAAATATTGGCGTTACTGTGGTACAATACGAAAACAGAATTTGAAGATGGGACTCGTTCAAAAAAGAAGGGGGTGGTTTTCCCGTAAGGGGCCCGTCAGTTGATTTGGTTAAACACTGGGTTTGGTTGCTTTACAAACCCACCTAGTGAACCGAACGCAATAGGTCATTTTAACCCTATCACTGACATTAGTAGAGTTCTGGGGGGTGGTAAGCATAGGGGGGACCCGTTTCTACTGTCCAACATGCTTGTCACAATTCCGTAGTGATATGAAACTACGGAATCATATGAAGCATTGTAGACAGCATGGATATCAGACAGTGGGAAACGGTTTCAGGGGATAGGGTCCATTCTACGTTTTAAAAATTTTCAAAAATACACTTCTCCAATGCAACAAAATATCTTTAGACTGTGAAGCTAAGATGGTGGAGGTGAATGACCCCCAATATCCAAACCGAGTCTCAAAGAACATCAGGCCATTGCAGTGTCCTATGCTCACGCGCAAAGAGACAATTCTAACACCATGCGGTTGTTACAAATAGTAGAATTATTGGATGAGGGGCCCGAGTGCATGGTCAAGGCACTGACTCTAAACTGATTGGCACGGCTAATGGTGCTATTTCTCGTTTGAGAAATACCCATTATCCAATGGTGTTGTCCGCAGAGGATCGTCTCGCGATTAAAAATCAAAAAATATGTTGGGTTTGTAAGGGGGAGTTTGCAGAGGAGGATAAGGGGACTAAAGGGAAAAGGGGCCCGGGGGGAGGGGGAAAGTCAGGATCATGACCATTTGTGGCAGGAAATATCCTCGGGGGTAGTAATTTTAGGGGGGTTGCGCATCAATCGTGTAATTTAAATGTTAGCCAGCAATTTTATATCCCAGTTTTTATTCATAATTCTAATTATAATTTAAAATTTATTTTACCGGCACTGGCACGTATGCATAGGGAGGGAGGGGGAGTATATTGTCCATGGGTGAATAGTTCATTTATCTACAACATTATTCCCAAATCGGCCGAGAAAGTTGTTGCTTCTCGAACTGAAATGGCAGGTAGTGGATAATGAGCGTACGTGCTGGAATAAAATCAGGTTTTAGATTCTTTTAGTTTTTTCCCCAAATCCTTAAGTCAATTGATTCAAGTGCAGAAAAGCGACAATTTTGATAGCTTTCCCTTGCTTAAACAGCACTTTCCAGACAGTGAAATGTATGACCTGTTGACCGCAAAGGTATATACGCATATGATTATTACTGTTCTGGCGCACGCTTAAGTGAGGAGAAACTACCTCCAATTGAAGCTTTTCACAATTCACTGACCAACAGTGAATGCACAGTCGAGGAGTATGAGTTTGCCAAGAAGGTGTGGTCCAAGGGGGATTGTAAAAAATGGTGTGGGATTATTGTAGACTGTACTTGGCCAGTGACGTTCTAACTCTGTTGGATATAGTCTGTAAGAATACAGACCAAAATCTATTCAGAGTTCGGGTTAGATATAGGATATTATTTTTCTACACCCCATTTAGTAATGGATTTAATTTTAAAAATTAGCAGGGAGGAAATAGGCCTAATCACCGATGTAGATCAACACCTTTTTGTAGAGCGTTCAATGAGGGGAGGGTATGTTTTTTTCACGGGGACCGCGTCTTATCAACCGATCCGAGCGGACAAAGCACCGGTGTAAAGTCAAATGCAGTGTTCTTGGACATGAAACTCATTGTACCCCTCGGCAATGTCCCACTACTCTTTGCCGTGTGGGAACTATCAATGGCTTGAGAATCCTTGTGAGTTCCCCGACATTACCACCGTCGAGGACAATGGGCCACAAGGATGGTTCTTTGAAGTTGACGGTCACATTCCGCTGGCGCTTCACGACTCAGTCAAAGATTTTGTTCCTTTCCCTGTATCAATCGACCCGTGAGCAGGGACTCGCTGAGCCCCTACAATCGTTCATTGGTTGAGGATATGGGGATGCATTGGACTCCCTCTAAACAGAAACTGATTGCTGATTTGGACCCTAAAGAGAATATCGTTGTTCACCATGTGCTTTTGCACTGGATGGTGAACAATGGTTTCAAAATCACCAAAATACACAGGGTCCTGCAGTTCAATCAGCGACCCTACTTGAAAACGTTTATCGACACCTTTGTCGATAAACGTTCTAGGGCAAATTCAAAGGTGGAGAAGGAATTGTACAAGCTCATTATAAATTCAGCGTTTGGCAAAATGTGTGAAAGCGTACGTAATAGATCTCGCTGTGACGTCGTGACTGACCCTCTAGAGTGTGCACGAATTATTGCCGACCCCAATTTTACATCATTCACGAGCATAGAGGCCGGCATGGTTTCTTCTACACAGGCGAAAGCGAAATGTAGTACTGAACAAGAATATAGCAGGCGGCAGTTTCAGTACTAGAAATTTCAAAAAAAAGCTCATGTTGTCGTTCTTTTACAATGTGTGCAAGGTGCAATGGCCACGGGAGGGGTAGGTTCAAGTTTACTATGGGGATACAGATTCTCTGCTGTTAAAGGTAAATGGGACTGAATTGGATTTATTTGTGATTTGCAAAATGGGGTGCACATCAGCTCGCGGATGGATTTCACCAACTGGAATCCGTCCCTCTACCCCGAGTTGGTGAAACGTCAAGCCCCCAACCAATTATTAAAATTAAAATCAGAGACGGGGAGTGATTTGATATCCAGGGGGGTGTTCCCGGGTCCCAAAGTTTATTGCGTGGAAACACATAGTGGGGATGAAAAGAAGGCGTGTAAAGGGGTGCCTACACACTTTGTAAAGAGCCATTTCAACATGAGCGTGTACAGAGACTGTGTAGAAAGTAGCCTAGTGCCAAGAGCACAAGTGCTTGCAATTCGCTCTCTACAGTATAGAAATTATACTGTGAGAGTAGAAAAAAATGCAATGTCGTGTATATCTGACAAGGTCTATGTGCTCAAGAATGGTGTGTGACTGTCCTACCTCATGGTCACTACCGTATTTCAGACCGAGTTGAATGCATAGACTATCGTAATCAACTTGGTCTGGATAAATAACCTAACCAACTAACCAACTAACCACTCAACCTTTCATAAATTAACTAACCCAATCTCACTACCTTAACCACCACCACTGACCATCCACTAACCTGCAGTAGCAGTGACGACAACTATTGTTTTTCCATCGCGGTTCCCGGGGGGGGGGGGGGTGGGGGGCCCTTCCCGTGGCCGCCCAGGGGGGGGGGGGGTCCCGCCCGCGGCCGGCAGGCCTTCGGCCCCCACGGCCCTGGGGGGGGGGGGTGAGGATCCCACCTTTAAATTCACCGTAATCAAGTTCAACTGTGCTGCTAGTTCATGTTCCAAGTGTTTTCTGTTTTTTTTTTCAAGTGTTGTTTTCAAGTGTTTTTTTTTGTACAAAAAGTGTTGTATAGAAAAGTGTTGTACAAAGATGTTGTACAGAAAAGTGTTAATGTACAAAAGTGTTGTACAGAAAAGTGTTTTAAAGACAATAAGTGTTTATTATAGAGTGTTATCATTGCCGAGCAGTTCATGTTGAACAAAAGAGTTTTCATGTTGACCATGAAATTTTGTCAACTGCTCTTGTTGAACAAGTGTTATCATATTGCCGAAATAAATGCTGCCATGAAATATTGTTTTTGTTGTGTCTTGAATAGATAGATTCTATGGGGAAATTACTACTTATTCATTGGATACGTATGATTTACAGTTAGTTGCAGTCCGACTGTTGTCCCCAACAGCAGCATGTATCAATTTAAAACACCCTTCAGATCGTTTCTGTGTGGTCCCTCAATGTCGGGAAAACAACGCTTTTAGCTAAAATAATTCAAAATTGCGATAAAATGTTTTTGGAAAAAAACTGAAAAAAATCTACTATTGCTATAGTATTTGGCAGGAGTCCTATGATAAAATAAAAGCTATTGCCACATCCATACCCAATACAATTCATACGGGGACTTGATGTTTTCAATAGTACTGAATCGAACTCGTGGCTGATTATTGATGATTTGGCTGAATCCATTGAACAGTTCTCACAGGAAATGCTACAACTGTTCACTGTTCGCTCCCATCATGAACACATTTCCGTTACTCTGGTTCTACACAATCTGTTTCATCAGAGCAAATGTATGCGAACCCTTGCTTTGAATTGCACCGTCTATATTATCTATCGTAACTCTCAATAAGCAGATATACCCGGCGCCCCTAAATTTCTGTTGTCAGCGTACACTCAGGCGACTAGCAAGCCCTACGGTTACATTTTGCTGGATCTTAATCAGAGCACGCCGAGGATCTACGTGTAGTCACCGACATTTTCAACAATGAAATTACAGTATATCTTCCGGTGAACAGTAGAAAAGGCTATTAGTTGCCATTATGACACGGAAGAAAAAAGACACGAGCAACGGCATCTGTTTTCCGTTTTAAGCACTTCAAAACCATTGCTTAGGAAGGCTATACTCAAACATGGGGTTGACAATGTTTTCATTAATCTAATATCTGAACTTTGTTTAAGTTTAACTGAGGGCAATGTTCAACTGCCAGAAGGTGTTAGACAACAGACAAAGCAACATCGTTCCACTGTACGCGCCTTGGCTTGTAAAAACAAGGGAAAAAAATTTAAAAGCAAAACGACTCCTTCAAGCAGGCGTTAGCTTTTTCACACTTTTACTACCGATAATTGCAGGACTTGTAAACAGTTTTCTCTAGTGAGAATGGCAAAACCCTATAAATTGACACCATTTGAACTTGCCCTCTCGCCCATCGAACATTTTGAAGACAATCTAAGCAAATTCATTAACGATGAGAATATTGCCGATGACAAAAAACTGCTTTTACTTCAAGATGCATTGCGACGTGTGGACAAAAACATAAACCTTATCGTGAGAGACCCGCCGCCGATCCTCTAAACATGAAACATCTCCTCAAGATTCTGCAGCACTGCATATCAAAGGAGAAGGAATTGAATTCGATTGTATTGAAAATTTGAAACCTATTGCCACTCACCTATCGAGAACAGAGTAAAAGAGTATTATCTTATCTCATGTTGGAAACTGGCGATCAAGTTCAAGTCGAGAGCACAGGGAAACGAATTATAATTCATGGAAAAAGTTATAATCTAGTTGATTTAATTTGTGATATGGTGACGAATCGTAAAGGACTCATATCCTTTGACGATAATCTATACACCTTTCTGTGTGTATCAAACTTTCCCAAAAGTCTTATTGGCAATAAGCAAATTCTAAAGAAACTAAGAGAATATAGTCCTCCTCCTCCAACACCATTTAAAAAAGAAGAAGATTCAATATTTGAAGATACTAGCAGCGTCACTGATTTTACAACACCTGTGGCTGCTAGTCAAAAGCGAAGACGAATTGATTCACCCTCCAGTGTGCAAAAGGGGAGTGGACATTACACTACGTGTCTACGCTCAAAATGGATGAAGTTCTGAAAGGTGCCTATGAAAATATTGGCGAAGCGGGAAGTTTAAGTTCCCCCAAAAACGCTTTCCAAAGCTGTCTCCGGCACCACATTGAAAAAATGCAAAAGAGTATCTAGAGAATGAACCGAGTTACACACTGCATCGAAATCACAGGCTTCGCAGTAAACAATATCGACAAACTAAAGCCTTTTTCCCTCTGCATATAATGCAAACGGATCTTTTAACTTTAGACACACAGTTCAACGGCGTCACAATGCACCCTACAAATATATTCTAGTGGCAATCAGTGTCTTTAGTCGCTATGCCTATGCCATTCCACTACGATCAAAGAGAGGTGTTGAAGTTGCTAGGGGCATTGAAAGTATTCTTGAACAGGATTCGTATAGAAAAATTCAATCGGATCGTGGCAGTGAATTTGTTAATCCCCATGTGCAAAAGGTTCTTTTGAAATATAATACAATACTTTATCATAGTCACAGCCCGATAAAGGCTGCATTGGCTGAATGATTAATAAGAACGATTCGTCTATTAATTTCAAGATATTGCACATTGAAAAATACACCGGCTTTTATTCATGATTTTAGATAAAATCATGTTGATTTATAACCATCGACCCCATCGATCTCTGTCCAACTCAAGCCCTCGGGATGTTCACTACAATGAAAATACATTTGATGCTTTTCTAAAGCAATACTCCAAGGGTGAAAAAGAGAAAAGAAGAAGAAATTCAATGTTTGTGATACTGTTCGAATTAATAGAACCACCAATATTTTTGAAAAGGGGAATTATTTATGGAGCACTGAACTTTTTAAAGTGTCCAAAATCCTGGACACCAAACCCACGACATATCGACTGCGAGACACCAAAGATGACGAGATTCTTGGCGGTTTTTATGAATATGAACTGCAAAAAAGTTAGAAACACTAGTAAAAGTTATCAAATTGAAAAGATATTAAAGAGTCGTAACTCGTAGGGTAAGAAACAGTTGCTTGTTCGCTGGCTAGGATACAACTCAGATTTTGATTCTTGGGTCAGTGCTGAAGACATTGACAATGCCCAATGATTTCTATGTGACTTTCATGTCCAATGTTTCTGATCCTCTCTACAACGAC
Organism: Artemia sinica; assembly: GCA_027921565.1. Taxonomy (NCBI): domain Eukaryota; kingdom Metazoa; phylum Arthropoda; class Branchiopoda; order Anostraca; family Artemiidae; genus Artemia; species Artemia sinica. Next base: position 42,279,583 of record CM051265.1, read on the forward strand.
TTGAATAAAACAAGTGATTTTTGGACAAAACTCTCCCCCACCATCAAATTCGACGACGGAAAGTATGAAGTGGCTCTGTGTCGACTGTATTCTCAAAAATACCTACGACATCCTGAGAAAGGATCGTAAATATGATATAAAAATTAGACCCTATGATTGGCGCCGCCACCAACAGGTGATCAAGAACAAATTCAAAAAATCAATTGGATGGATTAACCATATATTGAATTACCCTACGAGCAACTCACCTGTATGAATGATTTATGTCGTTCTATTAATAAAAGAATTTCCGCTCGTAAAAAGGGGGCTTTTCATTTCAAAAACTATTCAAAGGAGGAGGGCAAGATCTACATTAGTTCACCTATTGCCAGTGAAAGGTTATTCTCAATGATAATCTAAAGGATGTTCTTGGCTTTAAGCTCAATATAATCAATGGTAAAAGTGCCGGAAACACTAATTTGATTTTTGCTGACTACCCGCCTGCCTTCTCCACAGACACCTGTATATTTCTCTACGCCTCATTTGTGGAAACATCTCGGGTTGGTAACTCAAATGTTCCCCTCCTATGAGTTCTTGAACGAAAAAACCAATCAAGAACATATTCACCACTACAATATAAAGCATCTTCAGTATATTCCCGTAAACAATTCCTATTTGGAACTCTGTCAGTTAACACTAAGAACCGAATTGGGTGATCCCATAGCAATTTCAAAAGGTTTGGCTGTGATTACATGCCATTTTCGACCCATCATTCAAAAGCAAGATGTCTAATAAAAAAGTGGTATTCACTTGTCCTGATATTGACTGCTATGTTAATACTCTTGGCCCGAGACAACAGGGCAATGGAATGGACTATTACAAAGAACGCTCGTCAATGTCTGGCTACGGTCTTGGCAGTTGGTTGCTAAGCTGTTTCGCTCTTCACTACCACTGGCTAGAAAATATCTTGTACCGGCTGCGACAGATTTTGCATCCTCTACACTATACGATTGGGGCTCTGGCAAGGATTTTAAAAAAAAAGTGCTTCGGAAAATCTTAGTTTCCAGTGCGCGAACCCTTGGCGAGAGATTAAAACAAAATGGTAAAGGCTTAAAAAGGTCAAGAAACAATGCATCCCTCATCAGTCTCTACTCAGGTCGGAAACGAAAGACATCATCCCTCTTGTCAAAGAAAAGAAGGAAAAAGCCGACACGTGCTGTAAACAGAAGTCCCAGAAAGAAAATTGTCAGATCGAAACTAGATTTCTTCTCCTAAAATGTCCTACCTACCGCATAAGGATTCTCAACCTTCAATCACCGGCCTCATTGAATCTATTCAATGCCGAAAATGTTGATGTGAGTGTCAAACATGGATACTATGAACAATTTTATCCACAACAACCCCTCTCCGATAATATCCACTTTCAAATTTAGTTCTAATGAAGAATACTTTTATGGACATGTCTTCAACATTTATAGATTTACAAATGAAAGTCCGGAAATCTGATAATACAATGCCAATCGGGCCGATGGAAATATCCTCTGAAAATTGTATACTCCATAATTATTTCGTCAAAAATTAGTGTCTACATCAATGGCACGCTGGTGAGCACTAGCAACAATCTCTCAAATTATACAAGCTATATGCAATTCATGCTGATGACACCCAAGTCATACAAGGAATTGAGAGGCACCTCCAATGGATATGAATATATTACTAATACTGATAGTACAGATGCACTTAAAAATGCTACAACTAGTGGAATTACATCTAGTTGGAAAAATATATCATGAAATATTTATATACCCCAATGGCTGCCGCCCAATGTTAAAGTGGATATAAACTAACGCTTGCACCCTCCAATTTCATATTGAGAAAAGAACTTGTTGCCAATCCTGATGTAAGTCTCTCCCTCACCTCGGCAATACTTCATGTACGCAAACAACAGGTCATGAGTTCTGTTGCTTTGGGCCGTGGAAAAAAACTGAGAGCCAATGGCAACAATATTAAACTACTTGTTCCTCATACAATCACCAATCAGCGTCATATTGCCATGGGGTCACGGTACCTTCACCGATTCATCCTTTATCAATGGTGAAATCCCGTCAAAACTAGCGTTGGCATTTGTAAAGAGCGCCAGTGCAATAGGATCATGGACTGAATGCCCACATAAATTCGAGATGTTTGGACTTTCATCTCTTGTGTGTAAAAGTAAACGGCATCCCACTCTACAATCTATCTTTTGATAAATCCTATAGAACATTGTACGAGTTGACCATGCAAACCCTAGATCATGACTCTCAACTATTTGAAAATGGTATAACCGAAGATATGTTGCTAAAAAACATGGTATCATTGTACTGGATTTGTCGGGTACACAGGATATGAGTATAGTACGTACGGGGAGTGTGCGTTTAGAGTGTACATTTGCCGACCCATTGGCTGAGAGTATTGCACTAATCTCACTAAATCAATATGAAACCTATTGGGAAATCACTCCCGAAGGCAGTGTTCTACTAGACTTAGCGCCATGAACACCAGTCAAATAATCAATGTATTTAATATGGACCCCTACATGTCCCAGTACAAATCCTATTGTCTGCCCTCGGGACTATCTTGGAAAAATTCAAAGTGTCAACAATACCTTGATTATTGTTAATAGCAGTCCGTCGACTGTGCTGACGGGTCATTGGCTGTGCATCTTTCAAACAATGAAGACGATTGAATTTTTTGATCCTCTTGGTCTACCCTATACATTCTACACGCCTCACATCAGCAACTATATTGAGAGCAGTGGGAAAACTATTATTCAAAATCGGAAGAGGGTGCAGGATCTAACGACTAAAAGCTGTGGCTTCCACGCACTACTATATTTTTGTGTTTCCGATGTCGCGGCTATACTTACAAGCAGTTTCTCCACATTTATTTTGACAATCCCTGTCTGAATGACTTTCTAGTGGAAAATATCCTCTCAGACCTATATAGTATTGATTTCAGTGCCCTAAGAGTAAAGTGCTTAAAAAATGTTTGTGAATTTGTTTATTAATAAAATGTATATATATATACAACAATGTCTTTAAATCTTCACTTTTAGATTTCTTCATCGGTGTATAGGCAACTGTCGTGAACTACTAATGCTGGTAAATCATTTGGATTCACTGTATATTGATCTTGATTGACTGGAAAGTCAGGGTCACATTTTCTACAGTACAATGTAACTTCACTCTTGTCATATCTCTTTGTATAGTCAATGATACTATTTGCATTCATATTATGAAATTCACGAGTTTCAATCTGTCTATTTGAAGCAATATCACATACAATGTTTTCAAATGGTGAATCACACTCGGTAACTGCCAAATAAATATCACTTGGTTTTATAGTCATAGTAGGTGGTGTCGTCACAGCGGTGACGCAGAAACCAGATTGTCTTGTTACCCCAACAGTTGAATCGTAGACCAGATTCCTCTTCCCAGAATAATTTAAATCCACGACGATACCAATCTCGTAGAAATAAAACTAAAATCACGTTTAGGATTCTTTCCAATCATAGCGGGGTAAGTATTCTCCCACTGATCACATTTATCATTGTGACAATTGGAGCACAGGTGCCCTCTAGGGTGAGAGTCACACACCTCCTCAAGACATGAATTACATCCTTTAATTTGTACTGCATAGCCTCTATGTAATTTACAAGGATTACATAATTTACACTTTTCACTATAGTCATCAATAATTGTACAATTCTCACATTGATTCCAACTGCCAAGAGTGTACATGCACAATGGACATATATAGAACATTTTTCGGTTTCCGATGTCAACTCACTCACAGCTAAAACGAAACTGATCCTCTTCGTTCGATAAATTCAATGAGAGGGAAATGGGGGAGAGAGGAGTAGCTCTGTGACGTTACATCTTTTCGAATGATGGGGGGAGCCATCTACATTGAATCCATTGGCAATATTTTCAAAAGTATATCCACAATATGATTCTGCTTTGTTTCAATTAATATATCAATAAATTGACTATAAGCATTTGAGTCACATTTAAAAAGTTTCATACAATAGTCCAATGGGGGAGAATCACTCCTCATTATATTGTCAAGTGTTCCCTGACAAGAGAATATCCTGCGTTTAAGAGATAACTCGAGAAAATCATCATCCAAAATCAAATGTTTTTCCATAAACACTAGATTTGATCTAATTCTCTCTTTCTCAAATTTATTCATTTTTCAGTCCTTTCACTCCGACTGCTGACTCTAGACTGACCCTGATTCGTTAGCCCTAACCAAAAGAAAGAGAACATTTTCGATTTCGAAACAATTTTATTGAATAATTATAACAAGATCAATAATATAGAGCATGTACAATTAACGATACTGTTTATTGTCTTCAATATGTTTCACCAATGCACTTAAAGCACATTGAAGTCTATTCACATGTGCTATATCAACTTTAGCGGCAAAACATAATTGATCCTCCATTTTAAATTTGCTCAAGGATATCACATATCTTGCATATACTGCATCCCATTCCAGACAAAGACGTGATCCTTTCGTAATTTCCACCGCAATGTTTGGTGCTCTTGTACTATTATCATCAACTCCACTATCAACTTCTAATAGGGTAAACATTCCACTCATCGCCATCACAAATATATATCCAAATGAGTAAAGTCAAACTGTTCTTCTTCTTCACTCCTTTGAATTCTATTCACAGACTAATAAAACTATAACAAAAATCCTTTCTTTACATTCACTCCGCCGCTACTATTTAAACAAAGCCCTCTGATTGGCTGAGAAGGAAACACGTGATCTAACTGTTTCCGGGAAACTCATAGCATTGCCTAGAGCAACAACAACAAATACTATTTCTGGATCATAACATTCACGATCGATTACGCAATCAAGTTTTCGGAAATTCACTTCCCCTCTCGAGTCCTAGATCAATAATATTGTTCCCGTTAGAATTCAATGCGCATGTGCAACCTTCGTCCGGAGTTATTACACATAGAAACATCAAATAAAATCGACCTTGGAAAAGAGGTCATTGACCGATTACGCAATCATTCTCCCCTAATGACTCTATGCCCATATATGGTGGGCTGATCGGAGTAGCACCTCCCCTTCTACTGACCCGGCTCAATGGTAACCGAAAACTCTAGAAGACTCTAGGTAACCGAACCCAATAGACACATCAAAAGAATCAGATTTCAATGCTGATTTCAAATATATAACTTTCATCAAGTTTAGTGCTACCCATCAAAAGTTTACGCGCCTGAGAAAATTTGGCTGATTTCGAGAAAAGGGGAAAGACCCCCTAAAAGTTTATAGAGCCTTAATGAAAATCACACCATCATATTCAGCGTATCAGAGAACTTTACTGTATAGGTTTCAATCTCCTATCTACAAAAATGTTGAATTTTGTATTTTTTGCCAGAAGAAAGATCACGGGTGCGTATTTATTTGTATGTTTGTTTGTTTTTTTTTTCTTTTCCCCAGGGGTAATCGTATTGACCCAGTGGTCCTAGAATATCGTAGGAGGGCTCATTGGAACGGAAATTAAAAGTTCTAGTGCCCTTTTTTAAGTGACCAAAAAAATGGAGGGCAACTAGGCCCCCTCCTACGCTCATTTTTTTTTTCTCCAAGTCACTCAATTAAAATTTTGAGATAGCCATTTTGTTCAGCATAGTCGAAAATGTGTAATAAATATGTCTTTTATGATGACTTAATCCCCACAGTTCCCAGGGGAAGGATTGCAAGTTATGAACTTTGCCCATTGCTTACATATTGTATTGGTTATTGGGAAGTATACATACATTTTCAGGAATATTTTTTTATGGTGGGGGGGGGGGGGCTGGAGAAGGGGTTACTCTGGAGAATCTTTCCGTGGAGGAAGTTTCTTGGGGTAATTGGGACGTTTCTATGAAGGGGGTGCCGGATTTCCAAGCATTATTTAAAAAACGATCAGAAATTAAATAAAAAAAAATGTTTTTTCAACTGAAAGTAAGAAGCAACATTAGAACTTAAAATGAACAGAAATTATTACGTATATGAGGGGGTTCTCCCCCAAGTCAATACCTCGCTCTTTACGCTACAGTTTTCTTTAGTGCTTTCAAAAGAGCTATCTATTCTAATTAAAAGGCCTTTTGATTCAGGGGTTTGTGAATTAAATTTTTTTAACCTTTAGCGTAAAGAGCGTGGTATTGACTAAGGGGAGAACCCCATTATATACGTAATAACATATACGTAATAAAAAAAAAAAATAAAAAAACAAGCGATACGGCTCAATAGTAATCAAAACTTTTAAAGACGGAACTTGATGTCAATAAATGTATCAAAAGAATGGGCTTATAATGCTGATTCTAAATATATGAATTTTATTAAGTTTAGTATTACTGATCAAAGGCTACGAGCCTGAGAAAATTTACTTGATTTTTCAAAGAGGGGGAAACATCCCCTAAAAGTGAAAAAATTTTAAGATTCAGCGTATCAGAAAACCCTATAACATAGGTTTCAAGCTCATATCTGCAAAAATCTGCAACTTTGTATTTTTTGCCAGAAGAAAAATATACGAATATAGAAGTTTCGTTACGTAAGTTAATTTGTAAATTACGTCAGAACCAAATTAGAGACAGCCCTTTAGCAAAAGAAAAGTAAAATTTTTATGCAAATTTGTTTACTTATTCAATGACGGTGTGAGCCAAAATAAAAGCTGCATTAACTAAAAAACGATCAGAAATTAAATAAAAAAAACAAGTTTTTATAACTGAAAAGAAAGGTGCGACATTAAAACTTAAAACGAACAGAAATTTTCCGTATATGAAAGGGGCTGTCTCCTCTTCAACGTCTCACTCTTTACGCTAAAGTTTGACTCTGTCTCACAAATTTATTTTATAAAACAATAAAAAAACTTTAGCGTAAAGAGCGAGGCGTTGAGGAGGGGACAGCCTCTTTCATATACGGAATAGTTTCTGTTCGTTTTAAGTTTTAATGTCGCTCCTTACTTTCAGTTTAAAAAACTTGTTTTTTTTTTTTTTAATTAGCAATCTAAAGAGACATACAGTGCCTTTCAGCAATCTAAAGTGTTTAGAAGTTATATAAAAGGCTTAGATGTGACCTTAAGCGTTATAAAAGGCATAAAACACTTAAGAGAGATCTAAGGCGTTTATAATAGATATAAAGGGATTAGAAGTGACCTAAAGCGTTATAAAAGACCTAACGTTTTCATGAAACGATCTAAAGCGTTTATAAGTAATATAAAAGATTTAGAAGTGACCTAAACCGCTATAAGAGACCTTAAGTGCTTATGAGCGATCTAAAGCTTTTATAATCAAACAGTTCGTGGTAACAAACTGTAAGTAAGGAGCGACCCGGCACAATGGTAACCGAAAGTCTAGAAAACGGTATTTTGATACAAATAGATAACCAAAAGAATCAAATTTTAATGCTGATTTCAAATATATAAGTTCATCAAGTTTTGTCCTACCCTTCAAAAAGTTACGCGCCTGAGAAAAATTTGGCTGATTTTCGAGAAAAGGGGGAAAAGGACCCCCAAAATGTTATAGAACCTTAATGAAAATCACACCATCATATTCCGCGTATTAGAACCCTACTGTAGAGGTTTCAAGCTCCTATCTACAAAAATGTGGAATTTTGCATTTTTTGTCAGAAGAAAGATCACGGGTGCGTGTTTATTTGTTTTTTTTTTTGTTTGTTTTGTTTTTTTCCCAGGGGTGATCGTATCGACCCAGTGGTTCTAGAATATCGTGGGAGGGCTCATTCGAATGTAAATTAAAAGTTTCTAGTGCCCTTTTTAAGTGACCAAAAAAATGGAGTTCAACTAGGCCCCCTCCCACGATCATTTTTTCCAAAGTCACCCGATCAAAATGTTGAGATAGTCATTTTGTTCAGCAAATTCGGAAATATTATAGGTATGTCTTTTAGGATGACTTAATCCCCCGAAGTTCCCGGAGGGAGGGCTGAAAGTTATGAACTTTACTCAATGTTAACATATAGTATTGGTTAATTGGGAAGTATACAGACGTTTTCAGGGGAGATTTTTCCTGGTAGAGGGGGGTGGGTGGGTCGGGGGTTATGTGGGAGGATCTTTCCATGATGGAAGTTTTCATGGGGGAAGGGACATTGATATGAAGGGGACGCCGGACTTCCCAGCATTATTTAAAAAAAGATCAGAAATTAAATATAAAAAAACAAGTTTTTCAACTCAACACCAGCAACATCAATACTTTAAACGAACAGAAAATATTACATATATGATTGGGTTCACCCCTAGTCAATACCTCGCTCTTTAAGCCAAAGATTTTTAGTACTTTCATAGGAGCTATTTATTCTAATTAACGACCTTTGTAATTAAGCGGTCATTTTTAAAGAATTGGAACAAAATTCGAACTTTCGTTTTAAAGAGCAAGGTATTAGTAGAAAGGCCTTATTGACTCGTGACATGACCACGTGGTTTATGGTTTTGTCAGTGAGAATGAAAAAAAACAGTATTTTTCTCACTTTGATGGATGTTTTCTGGATTATTGTGTCTAATATCACCTGTCAGAATTGTTTCCTGGGAAGTTAATTAATGTCTGACAGATGACATCAAGTTAATTAATGTTTTTGATGTATTTCCAAAGAGAATTGTTTCCGGGCGAATGTTTATTAATACCTGACAGATGATGTCATGATTGATTGATTTGTCACGGAAGGGGAATTAATTTGTTGTTTCTAAGGAGAATTATGGATTCACCAAAGGGGAATTAATTTGTTGTTTCCAAAGAGAATTGTTTCCGAGCGAATGTCTATTAATGTCTTTGGAGTTCTACCAAGAGAATTGTTTTCCGGGCGAATGTTTTGATCTTAGCGATGAAGTGATTAGCGCGCGAAAGGGTTTCTTAGTAATTTCAAATGTGAAAGCACAGGAATGCCAAAAACAAAAGGAACTCGCTGAAATTACGTTTAGGGATTATTTTGGCGAAACCGTTTTAGACATTTTAGGGAATTATTTCGGCGAAACAGTAAGACACATTTTAAAAGATGATTTTAGAAGATGTTTTAGAAGAGAATTTGAGGGTGAAACTCTGTGGTCGTTATAACACACAAGTTCCATTTGAACAGTGTTGTGAGGTCCTCTACCCCGACCCAAAAGGGCCCTCAAACCCCACCCCAACCCCAAAGGAAGCCCCCGGTCCTCAAAGGTCCCCCGGTTTCCTAGTAATTTCAAATGTGAGGTTATGTTATGTTATGTTATGTTATGTTATGTTATGTTATGCTATGTTATGTTATGTTATGTTATGTTATGTTATGTTATGTTATGTTATGCTATGTTATGTATGTTATGTTATGTTATGCTATGTTATGTTATGTTATATTATGTTATGTTATGTTATGTTATGTTATGTTATGTTATGTTATGTTATGTTATGTTTATGTTATGTTATGCTATGTTATGTTATGTTATGTTATGTTATGTTATGCTATGTTATGTTATGTATGTTATGTTATGTTATGTTATGGTATGTTCTTTTCAAAGGCCATTTCAGAGCAAGTTCCTTTCTTAGTGACCGTCCTAAACCCATTTTACAAATTGAAGTATCCATCCTTTTAGCTTAGAGTTTTAGTTTGGTTTAGTTTTAGTTAAAAGTTTAGAGTTTTTAGCTT
>CM051265.1:42289330-42429330 GCA_027921565.1 Artemia sinica
TAGCTTAGAGTTTTTTGTTAGAGTTCTAGTTTAGTTAAGTTTTAGTTAAAAGTTTAGAGTTTTTAGCTTAGAGTCTTAGCTTAGAGTTTTCTCCACGTTTAAGTTAGGTTAGATTAGGTTAGCTTATCATGAGCGCTCATGATAAGCTAACCTAATCTAACCTAACTTAAACGTGGAGAAACCTAACCTCTAACCTAACCTAATCTAACCTATGGTTATGGTATTTCTATGCACTTTTGTGGAATTTTATGGTTATGCTAGTTTAGACTAAACTTCAACTCTAACTAAATCTCTAAGCTAAGATTCTAGGCTAAACCTCTAAGCTATAACTCTTAACTAAAACTAAACTAAACAATAACTCTAACTAAAACTCTAAGCTAAGACTCTAAGCTAAAACTATAAACTCTTAACTATAACTAGACTATACGAAACTTCAGCCCTAACTAAAACTCTAATCTAAGACTTTAAGGTAAAACTCTTAACTAAAACTAAACTAGAACTCTAAACTCTAAGCTATGACTTTAAGGTAAAACTCTAAACTCTTAACTAAAACTAAACCAAGCTAGAACTCTATCTAAAACTCTAAGCTAAGACTCCAAGCTAAAACTCTAAACCCTTAACTATAACTAAACTAAACTTCAACTCTAAGTAAAACTGTAAGCTAAGACTCTATAGTAGAACTCTCAACTCTTAACTAAACTAAATTAGAACTTCAACAAAAACTCTAAGCTAAGACTCTAAGATAAAACTCTAAACTCTTAACTAAACCTATACTAAACTAGAACTCTAATTAAAACTCTAAGCTAAGACTCTAAGCTAAAAACTCTAAATTCTTAACTATGACTAAACTAAACTTCAACTTCAACAAAAACTCTAAGCTATGACTCTATGATAAAACTCTAAACTCTTAACTAAACTAAACTAAAACTCTAACAAAAACTCTAAACTACGACTCTAAGCTAAAAACTCTAAATTCTTAACTATAACTAAACTAAACTAGAACTCTAACAAAAACTCTAAGCTAAGACTCTAAGCTAAAACTCTAAACTATTAACTAAAACTAAAATAAACTAGAACCCTAACAAAAACTTAAAGATAAAACGTCAAACTCTTAACTAAAATTAAACTAAACTAGAACTCTAACTAAAACTCTAAGCTAAGACTCTAAGGTAAAACACCAAACTCTTAACTAAAACTAAACTAAACTAGAACTCTAACAAAAACTCTAAGCTAAGACTCTAAACTCTTAACTAAAACTAAACAAAACTAAAACTCTGAATAAAACTCTAAGCTAAGACTCTAAGCTATAACTCTAAACTATTAACTAAAACTAAAATAAACTAGAACCCTAACAAAAACTCAAAGATAAAACGTCAAACTCTTAACTAAAATTAAACTAAACTAGAACTCTAACTAAAACTCTAAGCTAAGACTCTAAGGTAAAACACCAAACTCTTAACTAAAACTAAACTAAACTAGAACTCTAACAAAAACTCTAAGCTAAGACTCTAAACTCTTAACTAAAACTAAACTAAAACTCTGACAAAAACTCTAAGCTAAAAACTCTAAACTTTTAACTAAAACTAAACCAAACTAGAACTCTAAAAAAAACTCTAAGCTAGGACTCTAAGCTAAAAACTCTAAACTCTTAACTAAAACTAAACTAAACTGGAACTAACAAAAACTCTACGCTAAGACTCTAAGCTGAAAAACTCTAAACTTTTAACTAAAACTAAACCAAACTAGAACTCTAACAAAAATTCTAAACTCTTAACTTTATCTAAACTAAACTAGAACTCTAACAAAAACTCTAAGCTAAGACTCTAAGCTAAAACTCTAAACTCTTAATTATTACTAAACTAAACTTCAACTCTAGCAAAAACTCTAAGCTAAGACTCTAAGCTAAAACTCTAAACTATTAACTAAAACTAAAATAAACTAGAACTCTAACAAAAACTCAAAGATAAAACGTCAAACTCTTAACTAAAATTAAACTAAACTAGAACTCTAACTGAAACTCAAAGGTGAAAAATCAAACTCTTAACTAAAATTAAACTAAACTAAAACTCTAGCAAAAACTCTAAGCTAAGATTCTAAGCTAAAAAACTCTAAACTCTTAACTAAAACTAAACTAAACTAGAACTCTAACAAAAACTCTAAGCTAAAAAACTCTAAACTTTTAACTAAAACTAAACCAAACTAGAACTCTAAAAAAAACTCTAAGCTAGGACTCTAAGCTAAAAACTCTAAACTCTTAACTAAAACTAAACTAAACTGGAACTAACAAAAACTCTAAGCTAAGACTCTAAGCTGAAAAACTCTAAACTTTTAACTAAAACTAAACCAAACTAGAACTCTAACAAAAATTCTAAACTCTTAACTTTATCTAAACTAAACTAGAACTCTAACAAAAACTCTAAGCTAAGACTCTAAGCTAAAACTCTAAACTCTTAATTATTACTAAACTAAACTTCAACTCTAGCAAAAACTCTAAGCTAAGACTCTAAGCTAAAACTCTAAACTATTAACTAAAACTAAAATAAACTAGAACTCTAACAAAAACTCAAAGATAAAACGTCAAACTCTTAACTAAAATTAAACTAAACTAGAACTCTAACTGAAACTCAATGGTGAAAAATCAAACTCTTAACTAAAATTAAACTAAACTAAACTCTAGCAAAAACTCTAAGCTAAGATTCTAAGCTAAAAAACTCTAAACTCTTAACTAAAACTAAACTAAAACTCTAAGCTAAGTCTCTAAGGTAGAACTGCAAACTGTTAACTTTATCTAAACTAAACTAGAACTCTAACAAAAACTCTAAGCTAAGACTCTAAGCTAAAACTCTAAACTCTTAATTACTACTAAACTAAACTTCAACTCTAACCAAAACTCTAAGCTAAGACTCTAAGCTAAAACTCCAAACTATTAACTAAAACTAAAATAAACTAGAGCTCTAGCAAAAACTCAAAGATAAAACGTCAAACTCTTAACTAAAACTAAACTAAAACTCTAAGCTAAGTCTCTAAGGTAGAACTCCAAATTGTTAACTTTATCTAAACTAAACTAGAACTCTAACAAAAACTCTAAGCTAAGACTCTAAGCTAAAACTCTAAACTCTTAATTATTACTAAACTAAACTTCAACTCTAACCAAAACTCTAATCTAAGACTCTAAGCTAAAACTCCAAACTATTAACTAAAACTAAAATAAACTAGAACTCTAGCAAAAACTCAAAGATAAAACGTCAAACTCTAAACTAAAATTAAACTAAACTAGAACTCTAACTGAAACTCAAAGGTGAAAAATCAAACTCTTAACTAAAATTAAACTAAACTAGAACTCTAACAAAAACTCTAAGCTAAGATTCTAAGCTAAAAAACTCTAAACTCTTAACTAAAACTAAACTAAAACTCTAATTTAAGTCTCTAAGGTAAAACTCCAAACTCTTAACTTTATCTAAACTAAACTAGAACTCTAACAAAAACTCTAAGCTAAGGCTCTAAGCTAAAACTCTAAACTCTTAATTATTACTAAACTAAACTTCAACTCTAACAAAAACTCTAAGCTAAGACTCTAAGCTAAAACTCTAAACTATTAACTAAAACTAAAATAAACTAGAACTCTAACAAAAACTCAAAGATAAAACGTCAAACTCTTAACTAAAATTAAACTAAACTAGAACTCTAACTAAAACTCTAAGCTAAGACTCTAAGGCAAAACACCAAACTCTTAACTAAAACTAAACTAAACTAGAACTCTAACAAAAATTCTAAGCTAAGACTCTAAACTCTTAACTAAAACTAAACTAAACTAAAACTCTGAATAAAACTCTAAGCTAAGACTCTAAGCTAAAAACTCTAAAATCTTAACTAAAACTAAACTAAACTAGAACTCTAATAAAAACTCTAAGCTAAGACTCTAAGCTAAAAAACTCTAAACTTTTAACTAAAACTAAACCAAACTAGAACTCTAACAAAAACTCTAAGCTAGGACTCTAAGCTAAAAACTCTAAACTCTTAACTAAAACTAAACTAAACTGGAACTAACAAAAACTCTAAGCTAAGACTCTAAGCTAAAAACTCTAAACTTTTAACTAAAACTAAACCAAACTAGAACTCAAACAAAAACTCTAAGCTAGGACTCTAAGGTAAAACTTAAAACTCTTACCTATAACTAAGGTGTGGGTGAAAAAGATAAGTACTTCAAGTTGGAAAATGGGTTTAGGAGGGACATTAAGAAAGTAACTTGCTCTGAAATGTCTTAGTCGATTACGTCGTTCTATGTCCATAAATGAATTCCCGTCACGAGCTCCTTATAGGGTTCTACCGATTATGTAATCAATTTCTCAGAAATCCATTTGTCCTAGTTGATTACGTCATTCTATGCCCATAAATGGATTCCCGTCAGGACCTCCTGATAGGGTTCTACCGATTATGTAATAAATTTCTCAGAAATCCAATTGTCTTAGTCGATTACGTCATTCTATTTGATTACGTCATTCTATGCCCATAAATGGATTCCCGTCACGAGCTCCTTATAGGGTTCTACCGATTATGTAATCAATTTCTCGGGAATTCTCTCCCTTCGATTACGCAATCAATATATCTCTTCCCCACCTTCCCCTTAGAAACATCAAATTAATTCCCCTTTCTTGAATCAATAATTCCCATTAGAAACAACAATTAATTCCCCTTTCATGAATCAATAATTCCCCTTGGAAACAACAAATTAATTCCCCTTTCTTGAATCAATAATCCCCCTTAGAAACAACAAATTAAATCTCCTTTCGTGACATATCAATCAATCTTGACATCACCTTTCAGACATTATTAAACTTCGCCTGGGAACAATTTGATTAATGATTGACAGTACCTGTCGGACATTATTAAACTTTGCCCGGAAACCAATACTATTTCTGGATCATAACATTCTCCCCTAGCGGGCACTTAGCCAAAAAAAACAACAACAAATACTCTTTCCTGACATCATAACATTCTTCCCTAGCGGGCACTTGGCCAAAAACAACAACAACAAATACTCTTTCCTAGATCATAACATTCTTCCCTAGCCGGCACTTGGCCAAAAACACACCTGGAGAAAGAGACCTTGGAGAAAGAGGTCATTGACACTGTCCCCATTAAACTATGTAAAAAAGTTGTAGGTGGCAGCAGGGGTGGGCAACAGGAGATATTAGGGCATCTCTACTAACGTCGTTCCTTACTTTCAGTTAAAAAAAATTGTTTTTTTATTTAATTTTTGAACTTTTTTGAATTAATGCAGGTTTTGATTTTGGCTCACCGTACATGAATAATTAAAACAAAATTTGCATATTAATTTTACTTTTATTTGGTTAAATGGCTTTCTCGAAGGTTGTTTAAGTTTATTTACGAATGTTTTTATTAGTAATAAATATACGTAACTTACGAATTAACATACGTATCGAACATCTATATTCATATATTTTTAATCCGTATATTAGGGGGCTCGCCCCCTAGTCAATACCTCGCTCTTTAAGCTAAAGTTCGAATTTTGTTCCAATTCTTTAAAAATGACCGCTTAATCACAAAGACCGAATAATTAAAACAAAATTTGCATATTAATTTTACTTTTATTTGGTTAAATGGCTTTCTCGAAGCTTGTTTAATTTTATTTACGAATGTTTTTATTAGTAATAAATATACGTAACTTACGAATTAACTTACGTAACGAACTTCTATGTTCATATATTTTTAATCCGTATATTAGGGGGCTCGCCCCCTAGTCAATACCTCGCTCTTTAAGCTAAAGTTCGAATTTTGTTCCAATTCTTTAAAAATGACCCTTAATCACAAAGGCCGTTACTTCGAATAAATAGCTCTTACAAAAGTACTAAAAATCTTTGGCTTAAAGAGCGAGGTATTGACTAGGGGGTTAACCCAATCATACACGTAATATTTTCTGTTCGTTTTAAGTTTTGATGTTACTCCTTATTTTCAGTTGGAAAAGTTGTTTTTTACATTTAATTTCTGATCTTTTTTTAAATAAGGCTGGGAAATCCGGCGCCCCCTTCATAGCAATGTCCCTTCCCCATGAAAAATTCCTTCATGGAAAGATCCTCCCACATAACTCCCGACTCACCCACTCCCCTACTACCAGAAAAAAATCCCCCTGAAAACGTCTGTATACTTCCTAATAACCAATACTATATGTTAACATTGGGTAAAGTTCATAACTTTTAGCCCTCCCTCTGGGGACTTCGGGGGATTAAGTCATCCTAAAAGACATATTTATCATATTTTCGACCATGCTGAACAAAATGGCTATCTCAAAATTTTGATCAGGTGACTTTGAGAAAAAATGAGCGTGGGAGGGGGCCCAGTTGCCCTCCACTATTTAGGTCACTTAAAAAGAGCACTAGAACTTTTAATTTCCGTTCCAATGTGTCCTCCCACAATATTCTAGGACCACTGGGTCGATACGATCACCCCTGAAAAAAAAATAAAAAAAAAAAATAAACACGCATCCGTGATCTTTATTCTGGCAAAAAAAAAATCATTAAGGTTCTATAACTTTTAGGGGGTCTTTCCCCCTTTTTTTGAAAATCAGCCAAATTTTCTCAGGCGCGTAACTTTTGATGGGTAGCACTAAACTTGATGAAAGTTATATATTTGAAATCAGCATTGAAATCTGATTCTTTTGATGTATCTATTGGTATCTGTTACCTAGAGTATTCTAGAGTTTCGGTTACCATTGAGCCGGGTCGCTCCTTACTTACAGTTCGTTACCACGAAACTGTTTGAAAAATTAAATAAAAAAAACAAGTTTTTTTAACTGAAAGTAAGGAGCGACATTAAAACTTAAAACGAACAGAAACTATTCCTTATATGAAAGGGGTTGTCCCCTCCTCAACGCCTCGCTCTTTACGCCAAAGTTAGACTCTTTCTTACAAATCTATTTTTTAAAATAATAAGAAATCTTAGCGTAAAGAGCGAGGCCTTGAGGAGGGGACAGCCCCTTTCATATATGGAATAGTTTCTGTTCGTTTTAAGTTTAATGTCGCTCTGTACTTCCAGTTAAAAAAAAACTTTTTTTATTATTTAATTTCTGAACGTTTTTGAATTAATGCAGCTTTGATTTTGGCTCACCTTACACGAATAATTAGAATGAAATTTGCATATTAATTTTATGGCTTTTTCGAAATTTGTTCTGACGTAACTTACGAATTAACTTTTGTAACGAACTTCTATATTTGTATGTTTTTAGTACGTATATTAGAGAGTTTACCCCTAGTCAATACCTCGCTCGTTATGCTAAAGTTCAAATTTTGCTCTAATCACAAACCCCTGAATCACAAAGGCCGGTTAATTAGAATAGATAGCTCTTTTGAAAGTACTAAGAAAAACTTTAGCGTAAAGGGCGAGGTGTTGACTAGGGGTCAAACCCCCTCATATACGTAATAATTTCTGTTTTTATATAGTTTTAATGTTGTTCCTTACTTTCAGTTGAAAAAACTTGTTTTTTATTTAATTTCTGATCGTGTTTTAAATAATGCTGGGAAATCCAGTTCCCCCTTCATAGAAATGTCCCTTCCCCCAAGGAAACATCCTCCTTGGAAAGATCCTCCCTCTTCACCCGCTCCTCCAACCCCCCCCCCCAACCAGAAAAAAAATCCCTCCTGAAACGTCTGTATACTTCCCATTAACCAACACTATATGTGAACAATGGGCAAAGTTCATAACTTGCAGCCCTTCCCCGGGAACTGCTGGCGATTAAGTCATCCTCAAAGACATATTTATTAGATTTTGACTATGTTGAACAAAATGCCTATCTCAAAATTTGGATTGGGTGACTTCGGGAAAAAAATGAGAGTGGGAGGTGTCAAGTTGCCCTCCAATTTTTTGGTCTCTTAAAAAGGGCACTATACCTATCTCAAAATTTGGATTGGGTGACTTCGGGAAAAAAATGAGCGTGGGAGGGGTCAAGTTGCCCTCCAATTTTTTGGTCACTTAAAAAGGGCACTAGAACTTTTAATTTTCGTTTGCATGAGCCCTCTAACGATATTCTAGGACGATTGGATCAATACGATTATCCCTGGGGAAATAAATACAAAAAACAAAAAAAAAAACGAACAAACAAATAACACGCATCCGTGATCTTTCTTCTGGCAAAAAATACAAAATGCCACATTTTTGCAGGTAGGAGCTTGAAACTTCTATTGTAGGGTTCTCTGATACGCTGAATTTGATGGTGTCATTTTCATTAAAGTTCTATGACTTTTAGGGGTTGTTTCTTCCTTTTTTCGAAAATAAGGTAAATTTTCTCAGGCGCATAACTTTTGATGGGTACGACTAAACTTTATGAAACTTATATATTTGAAATGAGCATAAAAATCTAACTCTATTGGTGTATCTATTGGTATAAAAATTTCGGTTTTTAGAGTTTTTCTTACTGTTGAGCCGGGTCGCTCCTTACTTACAGTTCGTTACCACGAACTGTTTGATTATAAACGCTTTAGATCGCTCATAAGCACTTTAGGTCTTTTATAACACTTCAGGTAACTTCTTAACCCTTTACATTAATTAAATAAAAAAACAAGTTTTTTTTAACTGAAAGTAAGGAGCGACATTAAAACTTAAAACGAACAGAAATTATTCCGTATATGAAAGAGGCTGTCCCCTCCTCAACGCCTCGCTCTTTACGCTAAAGTTTTTCATTGTTTAAAAAAATAGAGTTGCGAGAAAGTTAAACTTTAGCGTAAAAAGCGAGGCGTTGAGGAAGGGGCAGCCTCTTTCATATACGGAATAATTTCTGTTCGTTTTAAGTTTTAATGTCGCTCCTTACTTTCAGTTAAAAAAAACTTGTTTTTTTTATTTAATTTTTGAACGTTTTTGAAAAAAATGCAGGTTTTGATCTTGGCTCACCGTACATGTCACCACCAATAATTAAAACAAAATTTGCATATTAATTTACTTTTATTTGGTTAAATGGCTTTCTCGAAACTTTTTTAATTTTATTTACGAACGTTTTTATTAGTAATATATATACGTAACCTACGAATTAACTTACGTAACGAACTTCTATATTCATGTATTTTTAATACGTATATTAGGAGGTTCGCCCCCAAGTTAATACCAGTAGAAAGGCCTTATTGACTCGTGACATGACCACGTGGCTTATGGTTTTTGTCAGTGAGAATGAAAAAACAGTATTTTTCTCACTTTTATGGATGTTTTCTGGATTATTGAGTCTAATATCACCTGTCAGAATTGTTTCCGGGGAAGTTAATTAATGTCTGACAGATGAAATCAAGTTAATTAATGTCTTTGATGTATTTCCAAAGAGAATTGTTTCCGGGTGAATGTTTATTAATACCTGACAGATGATGTCATAATTGATTGATTTGTCACGAAAGGGGAATTAATTTGTTGTTTCTAAGGAGAATTATTGATTCACGAAAGGGGAATTAATTTGTTGTTTCCAAAGAGAATTGTTTCCGAGCGAATGTCTATTAATGTCTTTGGAGTTCTACCAAGAGAATTGTTTCCGGGCGAATGTTTTGATCTTAGCGATGAAGTGATTAGCGCGCGAAAGGGTTTCTTAGTAATTTCAAATGTGAAAGCACAGGGATTACAAAAACAAAAGGAACTAGCTGAAATTACGTTTAGGGATTATTTGGGCGAAACCGTTTTAGACATTTTAGGGAATTATTTCGGCGAAACAGTTAGAGACATTTTAAAAGATGATTTTAGAAGATGTTTTAGAAGAGAATTTGAGGGTGAAACTCTGTGGTCGTTATAATACACAAGTTCCATTTGAACAGTGTTGTGAGGTCCTCTACCCCGACCCCAAAAGGGCCCTCATACCCCACCCCAACCCCGAAGGAAGCCCCCGGTCCTCAAAGGTCCCCCGGTTTCCTAGTAATTTCAAATGTGAGGTTAGGTTAGGTTATGTTATGTTATGTTATTTTATGTTATGTTATGTTTTGCTATGTTATGTTATGTTATGTTATGTTATGTTAGGTTATGTTAGGTTATGTTATGCTATGTTATGTCATGTTATGCTATGTTATGTTATGTTATGTTATGTTATGTTATGTTATGTTATCTTATGTTATGTTATGTTATGTTATGTCAGGTTATGTTAGGTTAGGTTATGTTATGTTATGTTATGTTATGTTATGTTATGTTATGTTATGTTATGTTATGTTCTTTTCAAAGGGCATTTCAGAGCAAGTTCCTTTCTTAGTGACCGTCCTTAACCCATTTTACAAATTGAAGTATACATCCTTTTAGCTTAGAGTTTTAGTTTGGTTTAGTGTTAGTTAGAAGTTTAGAGTTTTTAGCTTAGAGTCTTAGCTTAGAGTTTTTGTTAGAGTTCTAGTTTAGTTTAGTTTTAATTAAGAGTTTAGAGTTTTTAGCTTAGAGTCTTAGCTTAGAGTTTTATTTAGAGTTCTAGTTTAGTTTAGTTTAGTTACAGTTAAGAATTTAAAGTTTTAGCTTAGAGTCTTAGCTTAGAATTTTACTTAAAGTTATAGTTTGGTTAAGAGTTTGATGTTTTACCTTTGAGTTTCAGTTAGAGTTCTAGTTTAGTTTAGTTTTAGTTAAGAGTTTGGTGTTTTACCTTAGAGTCTTAGCTTAGAGTTTTAGTTAGAGTTCTAGTTTAGTTTAGTTTTAGTTAAGAGTTTAGAGTTTTAGCTTAGAGTCTTAGCTTAGAGTTTTTGTTAGACTTGAAGTTTAGTTTAGTAATAGTTAAGAGTTTAGAGTTTTAGCTTAGAGTCATAGCTTAGAGTTTTACTTAAAGTTGTAGTTTAGTTAAGTTTTAGTTAAGAGTTTCGAGTTTTAGCTTAGAGACTTAGCTTAGAGTTATAGTTTAGTTTAGTTTTAGTTAAGCGTTTGGTGTTTTACCTTAGAGTCATAGTTTAGAGTTTTAGTTAGAGTTCTAGTTTAGTTTAGTTAGTCTTAGTTAAGAGTTTAGAGTTTTTAGCTTAGAGTCTTAGTTTAGAGTTTTTGTTGAAGTTCTAGTTTAGTTAGTTTTAGTTAAAAGTTTAAGAGTTTTTAGCTTAGAGTCTTAGCTTAGAGTTTTTGTTAGAGTTCTAGTTTAGTTTAGTCTTAACTTAGATTTTTTATAGAGTTCTAGTTCAATTCAATTTTAGTTAAGAGTTTGATGTTTTACCTTGAGTTTCAGTTAGAGTTCTAGTTTAGTTTAGTTTTAGTTAAGAGTTTGGTGTTTTAGCTTAGAGTCTTAGCTTAGAGTTTTAGTTAGAGTTCTAGTTTAGTTTTGTTTTAGTTAAGAGTTTAGAATTTTAGCTTAGAGTCTTAGCTTAGAGTTTTTGTTAGAGTTCTAGTTTATTTTAGTTTTAGTTATGAGTTTATAGTTT
This sequence comes from Artemia sinica, assembly GCA_027921565.1. Lineage (NCBI taxonomy): Eukaryota > Metazoa > Arthropoda > Branchiopoda > Anostraca > Artemiidae > Artemia > Artemia sinica. The sequence goes on from CM051265.1 coordinate 42,300,688, forward strand.
TTAGCTTAGAGTCTTACCTTAGAATTTTACTTAAAGTTATAGTTTGGTTAAGAGTTAAGAGTTTGATGTTTTACCTTTGAGTTTCAGTTAGAGTTCTAGTTTAGTTTAGTTTTAGTTAAGAGTTTGGTGTTTTACCTTAGAGTCTTAGCTAAGAGTTTTAGTTAGAGTTCTAGTTTAGTTTAGTTTTAGTTAAGAGTTTAGAATTTTAGCTTAGAGTCTTAGCATAGAGTTTTTGTTAGAGTTCTAGTTTATTTTAGTTTTAGTTAAGAGTTTAGAGTTTTTAGCTTAGAGTCTTAGCTTAGAGTTTTTGTTGAAGTTCTAGTTTAGTTTAGTTTTAGTTAATAGTTTAGAGTTTTAGCTTAGAGACTTAGCTTAGAGTTATAGTTTTAGTTTAGTTTTAGTTAAGAGTTTAGAGTTTTTTAGCTTAGAGTCTTAGCTTAGAGTTTTTGATAGAGTTCTAGTTTAGTTTAGTTTTAGTTAAGAGTTTAGATTTTACCTTAGAGTCATAGCTTAGAGTTTTAGTTAGAGTTCTAGTTTAGTTTAGTTTTAGTTAAGAGTTTAGAATTTTAGCTTAGAGTCTTAGCTTAGAGTTTTTGTTAGAGTTCTAGTTTATTTTAGTTTTAGTTAAGAGTTTAGAGTTTTTAGCTTAGAGTCTTAGCTTAGAGTTTTTGTTGAAGTTCTAGTTTAGTTTAGTTTTAGTTAAAAGTTTAGAGTTTTTAGCTTAGAGTCTTAGCTTAGAGTTTTTGTTAGAGTTCTAGTTTAGTTTAGTCTTAACTTAGAGTTTTATGATAGAGTTCTAGTTTAGTTTAATTTGAGTTAAGAGTTTGATGTTTTACCTTTGAGTTTCAGTTAGAGTTCTAGTTTAGTTTAGTTTTTGTTAAGAGTTTGGTGTTCTACCTTAGAGTCTTAGCTTCGAGTTTTAGTTAGAGTTCTAGTTTAGTTTAGTTTTAGTTAAGAGTTTAGAATTTTAGCTTAGAGTCTTAGCTTAGAGTTTTTGTTAGAGTTCTAGTTTATTTTAGTTTTAGTTAAGAGTTTAGAGTTTTACCCTAGAGTCTTAACTTAGAGTTTTTGTTAAAGTTCTAGTTTAGTTTAGTTTTAGTTAATAGTTTAGAGTTTTAGCTTAGAGTCTTAGCTTAGAGTTTTTGTTAGACTTGAAGTTTAGTTCAGTAATAGTTAAGAGTTTAGAGTTTTAGCTTAGAGTCATAGCTTAGAGTTTTACTTAAAGTTGTGGTTTAGTTAAGTTTTAGTTAAGAGTTTCGAGTTTTAGCTTAGAGACTTAGCTTAGAGTTATAGTTTAGTTTAGTTTTAGTTAAGAGTTTGGTGTTTTACCTTAGAGTCATAGTTTAGAGTTTTAGTTAGAGTTCTAGTTTAGTTTAGTTAGTCTTAGTTAAGAGTTTAGAGTTTTTAGCTTAGAGTCTTAGTTTAGAGTTTTTGTTGAAGTTCTAGTTTAGTTAGTTTTAGTTAAAAGTTTAAGAGTTTTTAGCTTAGAGTCTTAGCTTAGAGTTTTTGTTAGAGTTCTAGTTTAGTTTAGTCTTAACTTAGATTTTTTTTTATAGAGTTCTAGTTTAGTTTAATTTTAGTTAAGAGTTTGATGTTTTACCTTTGAGTTTCAGTTAGAGTTCTAGTTTAGTTTAGTTTTAGTTAAGAGTTTGGTGTTTTAGCTTAGAGTCTTAGCTTAGAGTTTTAGTTAGAGTTCTAGTTTAGTTTAGTTTTAGTTAAGAGTTTAGAATTTTAGCTTAGAGTCTTAGCTTAGAGTTTTTGTTAGAGTTCTAGTTTATTTTAGTTTTAGTTAAGAGTTTAGAGTTTTTAGCTTAGAGTCTTAGCTTAGAATTTTTGTTGAAGTTCTAGTTTAGTTTAGTTATTTAATAGTTTAGAGTTTTAGCTTAGAGTCTTAGCTTAGAGTTTTTGTTAGACTTGAAGTTTAGTTTAGTAATAATTAAGAGTTTAGAGTTTTAGCTTAGAGTCATAGCTTAGAGTTTTACTTAAAGTTGTAGTTTAGTTAAGTTTTAGTTAAGAGTTTCGAGTTTTAGCTTAGAGACTTAGCTTAGAGTTATAGTTTAGTTTAGTTTTAGTTAAGAGTTTAGAGTTTTTTAGCTTAGAGTCTTAGCTTAGAGTTTTTGTTAGAGTTCTAGTTTAGTTTAGTTATAGTTAAGAATTTAGAGTTTTAGCTTAGAGTCATAGCTTAGAGTTTTAGTTAAAGTTATAGTTTAGTAAAGTTATAGTTAAGAGTTTAGAGTTTTACCTTAGAGTCATAGCTTAGAGTTTTAGTAAGAATTCTAGTTCAGTTTAGTTTTAGCTAAGAGTTTAGAGTTTTAGTTTAGAGTTTTAGCTTATAGTTTGTGTTAGAGTTCTAGTTTAGTTTAGTTTTAGTTAATAGTTTAGAGTTTTAGCTTAGAGTCTTACCTTAGAGTTTTTTGTTAAAGTTGAAGTTTAGTTTAGTAATAGTTAAGAGTTTAGAGTCTTAGCTTAGAGTCTTAGCTTAGAGTTTTTCTTAGAGTTCTAGTTTAGTTTAGTTTTAGTTAAGAGTTTAGAGTTTTTAGCTTAGAGTCTTAGCATAGAGTTTTTTTTTGAAGTTCTAGTTTAGTTTAGTAATAGTTATGAGTTTAGAGTTTTAGCTTAGAGTCTTAGCTTAGAGTTTTTGTTAAAGTTGAAGTTTAGTTTAGTAATAGTTAAGAGTTTAGAGTTTTAGCTTAGAGTCTTAGCTTAGAGTTTTTGTTAAAGTTGAAGTTTAGTTTAGTAATAGTTAAGAGTTTAGAGTTTTAGCTTAGATTCTTAGCTTAGAGTTTTAGTTTAGTTTACTTTTAGTTAAGAGTTTAGAGTTTTTTAGCTTAGAGTCTTAGCTTAGAGTTTTTGTTAGAGTTCTAGTTTAGTTTAGTTTTAGTTAAGAGTTTAGAGTTTTTTGCTTAGAGTCTTAGCTTAGAGTTTTTGTTAGAGTTCTAGTTTAGTTTAGTTTTAGTTAAGTGTTTAGAGTTTTACCATAGAGTCTTAGCTTAGAGTTCTAGTTAGAGTTGAAGTTTAGTTTAGTTACAGTTAAGAATTTAGTGTTTTAGCTTAGAGTCATAGCTTAGAGTTTTACTTAAAGTTGTAGTTTAGTTAAGTTTCAGTTAAGAGTTTGGTGTTTTACCTTAGAGTCTTAGCTTAGAGTTTTAGTTAGAGTTCTAGTTTAGTTTAGTTTTAGTTAAGAGTTTAGAATTTTAGGTTAGAGTCTTAGCTTAGAGTTTTTGTTAGAGTTCTAGTTTATTTTAGTTTTAGAAGAGTTTAGAGTTTTTAGCTTAGAGTCTTAGCTTAGAGTTTTTGTTAGACTTGAAGTTTAGTTTAGAAGTTTAGTTTAGAGTTTAGAGTTTTAGCTTAGAGTCATAGCTTGGAGTTTTACTTAAAGTTGTAGTTTAGTTAAGTTTTAGTTAAGAGTTTCCAGTTTTAGCTTAGAGACTTAGCTTAGAGTTATAGTTTAGTTTAGTTTTAGTTAACAGTTTAGAGTTTTTTAGCTTAGAGTCGTAGCTTAGAGTTTTGTTAGAGTTCTAGTTTAGTTATAGTTAAGAATTTAGAGTTTTAGCTTAGAGTCATAGCTTAGAGTTTTAGTTAAAGTTATAGTTTAGTAAAGTTATAGTTAAGAGTTTAGAGTTTTACCTTAGAGTCATAGCTTAGAGTTTTTGTTAGAGTTCTAGTTCAGTTTAGTTTTAGTTAAGAGTTTAGATTTTTAGCTTAGAGTCTTAGCTTATAGTTTGTGTTAGAGTTCTAGTTTAGTTTAGTTTTAGTTAATAGTTTAGAGTTTTAGCTTAGAGTCTTACCTTAGAGTTTTTGTTAAAGTTGAAGTTTAGTTTAGTAATAGTTAAGAGTTTAGAGTTTTAGCTTAGAGTCTTAGCTTAGAGTTTTTGTTAGAGTTCTAGTTTAGTTTAGTTTTAGTTAAGAGTTTAGAGTTTTTAGCTTATATTCTTAGCACAGAGTTTTTTTTTTAAGTTCTAGTTCAGTTTAGTAATAGTTAAGAGTTTAGAGTTTTAGCTTAGAGTCTTAGCTTAGAGTTTTTTTTAAAGTTGAAGTTTAGTTTAGTAATAGTTAAGAGTTTAGAGTTTTAGCTTAGAGTCTTAGCTTAGAGTTTTTGTTAAAGTTGAAGTTTAGTTTAGTAATAGTTAAGAGTTTAGAGTTTTAGCTTAGATTCTTAGCTTAGAGTTTTAGTTTAGTTTACTTTTAGTTAAGAGTTTAGAGTTAAGTTAAGAGTTTTAGCTTAGAGTCTTAGCTTAGAGTTTTTGTTAGAGTTCTAGTTTAGTTTAGTTTTAGTTAAGAGTTTAGAGTTTTTTGCTTAGAGTCCTAGCTTAGAGTTTTAGTTAGAGTTCTAGTTTAGTTTAGTTTTAGTTAAGAGTTTAGAGTTTTACCATAGAGTCTTAGCTTAGAGTTCTAGTTGGAGTTGAAGTTTAGTTTAGTTACAGTTAAGAATTTAGTGTTTCAGCTTAGAGTCATAGCTTAGAGTTTTACTTAGAGTTCTAGTTTAGTTTAGTTTTAGTTAAGAGTTTAGAGTTTTAGCTTAGAGTCCTAGCTTAGAGTTTTAGTTAGAGTTCTAGTTTAGTTTAGTTTTAGTTAAGAGTTTAGAATTTTAGGTTAGAGTCTTAGCTTAGAGTTTTTGTTAGAGTTCTAGTTTATTTTAGTTTTAGAAGAGTTTAGAGTTTTTAGCTTAGAGTCTTAGCTTAGAGTTTTTGTTGAAGTTCTAGTTTAGATTAGTTTTAGTTAATAGTTTAGAGTTTTAGCTTAGAGTTTTGTTAGACTTGAAGTTTAGTTTACTAATAGTTAAGAGTTTAGAGTTTTAGCTTAGAGTCATAGCTTAGAGTTTTACTTAAAGTTGTAGTTTAGTTAAGTTTTAGTTAAGAGTTTCGAGTTTTAGCTTAGAGACTTAGCTTAGAGTTATAATTTAGTTTAGTTTTAGTTAAGAGTTTGGTGTTTTACCTTAGAGTCATAGCTTAGAGTTTTAGTTAGAGTTCTAGATTAGTTTAGTTTTATTTAAGAGTTTAGAATTTTAGCTTGGAGTCTTAGCTTAGAGTTTTTGTTAGAGTTCTAGTTTATTTTAGTTTTAGTTAAGAGTTTAGAGTTTTTAGCTTAGAGTCTTAGTTTAAAGTTTTTGTTGAAGTTCTAGTTTAGTTTAGTTTTAGTTAAAATTTTAGAGTTTTTAGCTTAGAGTCTTAGCTTAGAGTTTTTGTTAGAGTTCTAGTTTAGTTTAGTCTTAAATTAGAGTTTTTTTTATAGAGTTCTAGTTTAGTTTAATTTTAGTTAAGAGTTTGATGTTTTACCTTTGAGTTTCAGTTAGAGTTCTAGTTTAGTTTAGTTTTAGTTAAGAGTTTGGTGTTTTACCTTAGAGTCTTAGCTTTACCTTAGAGTCTTAGCTTAGAGTTTTAGTTAGAGTTCTAGCTTAGAGTTTTAGTTAGAGTTCTAGTTTAGTTTAGTTTTAGTTAAGAGTTTAGAATTTTAGCTTAGAGTCTTAGCTTAGAGTTTTTGTTAGAGTTCTAGTTTATTTTAGTTTTAGTTAAGAGTTTAGAGTTTTTAGCTTAGAGTCTTAGTTTAGAGTTTTTGTTGAAGTTCTAGTTTAGTTTAGTTTTAGTTAAAAGTTTAGAGTTTTTAGCTTAGAGTCTTAGCTTAGAGTTTTTGTTAGAGTTCTAGTTTGGTTTAGTCTTAACTTAGAGTTTTTTTTATAGAGTTCTAGTTTAATTTAATTTTAGTTTAAGAGTTTGATGTTTTACCTTTGAGTTTCAGTTAGAGTTCTAGTTTAGTTTTAGTTAAGAGTTTGGTGTTTTACCTTAGGGTCTTAGCTTAGAGTTTTAGTTAGAGTTCTAGTTTAGTTTAGTTTTAGTTAAGAGTTTAGAATTTTAGCTTAGAGTCTTAGCTTAGAGTTTTTGTCAGAGTTCTAGTTTATTTTAGTTTTAGTTAAGAGTTTAGAGTTTTTAGCTTAGATTCTTAGCTTAGAGTTTTTGTTGAAGTTCTAGTTTAGTTTTAGTTTTAGTTAAGAGTTTAGAATTTTAGCTTAGAGTCTTAGCTTAGAGTTTTTGTTAGACTTGAAGTTTAGTTTAGTAATAGTTAAGAGTTTAGAGAAAAAAAAAGTCTAAGTTAAGCAAAAAAAAAAACAAAAAAAAAGTCTAAGTTAAGACTCTAAGCTAAAACTTGAAACTCTTAACTAAAACTTAGCCAAACTAAAACTTTAAGTAAAACTCTAAGGTATGACTCTAAGCTAAAACTCGAAACTCTTAACTGTAACTAAACTAAACTAGAACTCTAACAAAAACTCTAAGCTAAGACTCTAAGCTAAAAACTCTAAACTTTTAACTAAAACTAAACTAAACTAGAACTCTAAGCTAAAACTCTAAGCTAAGACTCTAAGCTAAAACTCGAAACTCTTAACTAAAACTTAGCCAAACTATAATTTAAGTAAAATTCTAAGGTAAGACTCTAAGCTAAAACTCTAAATTCTTAACTGTAACTAAACTAAACTAAACTAGAACTCTAAATAAAACTCTAAGCTAAGACTCTAAGCTAAAAACTCTAAACTCTTAATTAAAACTAAACTAAACTAGAACTCTAACAAAAACTCTAAGCTAAGACTCTAAGCTAAAAACTCTAAACTTTTAACTAAAACTAAACAAAACTAAAACTCTAAGCTAAAAGGATGGATACTTCAATTTGTAAAATGGGTTTAGGACGGTCACTAAGAAAGGAACTTGCTCTGAAATGCCCTTTGAAAAGAACATAACATAACATAACATAACATAACATAACATAACTTAACATAACATAACATAACATAACATAGCATAACATAACATAACATAACATAACATAACATAACATAACATAAGCATAACATAACATAACATAACATAACATAACATAACATAACATAACATAACATAACCTAACCATAACCTAACATAACATAACATAACATAACATAACATAACATAACATAACATAACATAGCATAACATAACATAACATAACATAACATAACATAACCTAACATAACATAACATAACATAACATAACATAACATAGCATAACATAACATAACATAACATAACCTTACATTTGAAATTACTAGGAAACCGGGGGACCTTTGAGGACCGGGGGCTTCCTTTAGGGTTGGGGTGGGGTTTGAGGGCCCTTTTGGGGTCGGGGTAGAGGACCTCACAACACTGTTCAAATGGAACTTTTTTATTATAACGACCACAGAGTTTCACCCTCAAATTCTCTTCTAAAACATCTTCTAAAATCATCTTTTAAAATGTCTCTTACTGTTTCGCCGAAATAATTCCCTAAAATGTCTAAAACGGTTTCGCCCAAATATTCCCTAAACGTAATTTCAGCTAGTTCCTTTTGTTTTTGGCATCCCTGTGCTTTCACATTTGAAGTTACTAAGAAACCCTTTCGCGCGCTAATCACTTCATCGCTAAGATCAAAACATTCGCCCGGAAACAATTCTCTTGGTAGAACTCCAAAGACATTAATAGACATTCGCTCGGAAACAATTCTCTTTGGAAACAACAAATTAATTCCCCTTTCGTGAATCAATAATTCTCCTTAGAAACAACAAATTAATTCCCCTTCCGTGACAAATCAATCAATCATGACATCATCTGTCAGGTATTAATAAACATTCGCCCGAAAACAATTCTCTTTGGAAATACATCAAAGACATTCATTAACTTGATGTCATCAGTCAGACATTAATTAACTTCCCCGGAAACAATTCTGACAGGTGATATTAGACTCAATAATCCAGAAAACATCCATCAAAGTGAGAAAAATACTGTTTTTTCATTCTCACTGACAAAAACCATAAACCACGTGGTCATGTCACGAGTCAATAAGGCCTTTCTACTAATACCTTGCTCTTTAAGCGAAAGTTCGAATTTTGTTCCAATTCTTTAAAAATGACCGCTTAATTACAAAGGTCGTTAATTAGAATAAATAGCTTCTATGAAAGTACTAAAAATCTTTGGCTTAAAGAGCGAGGTATTGACTAGGGGGTGAACCCAATCATATATGTAATATTTTCTGTTCGTTTAAAGTATTGATGTTGCTGGTGTTGCAGTTGAAAAACTTGTTTTTTTTATATTTAATTTCTGATATTTTTTTTAAATAATGCTGGGAAGTCCAGCGTCCCCTTCATAGCAATGTCCCTTCCCCCATGAAAACTTCCCTCATGGAAAGATCCTCCCACATAACCCCCGACCCACCCACCCCCCCTCTACCAGGAAAAATCTCCCCTGAAAACGTCTGTATACTTCCCAATTACCAATACTATATGTTAACATTGGGTAAAGTTCATAACTTTCAGCCCTCCCTCCGGGAACTTCGGGGATTAAGTCATCCTAAGAGACATACCTATAATATTTCCGAACATGCTGAACAAAATGATTATCTCAACATTTTGATCGGTTGACTTTGGAAAAAATGATCGTGGGAGGGGCCTAGTTGAACTCCATTTTTTTGGTCACTTAAAAAGGGCACTAGAACTTTTAATTTACATTCCAATGAGCCCTCCCACGATATTCTAGGACCACTGGGTCGATACGATCACCCCTGGGAAAAAACAAAACAAACAAAAAAAACAAATAAACACGCACCCGTGATCTTTCTTCTGACAAAAAATGCAAAATTCCACATTTTTGTAGATAGGAGCTTGAAACCTCTACAGTAGGGTTCTCTAATACGCGGAATATGATGGTGTGATTTTCATTAAGGTTCTATAACATTTTGGGGGTCTTTCCCCCTTTTCTCGAAAATCAGCCAAATTTTCTCAGGCGCGTAACTTTTGATGGGTAGGACAAAACTTGATGAAACTTATATATTTGAAATCAGCATTAAAATTTGATTCTTTTGGTTATCTATTTGTATCAAAATACCGTTTTCTAGAGTTTCGGTTACCATTGAGCCGGGTCGCTCCTTACTTACAGTTTGTTACCACGAACTGTTTGATTATAAACGCTTTAGATCGCTCATAAGCACTTAAGGTCTCTTATAGCGCTTTAGCTCACTTCTAAATCTTTTATATTACTTATAAACGCTTTAGATCGTTCATAAAAACGTTAGGTCTTTTATAACGCTTTAGGTCACTTCTAATCCCTTTATATCTATTATAAACGCCTTAGATCTCTCTTAAGTGCTTTATGCCTTTTATAACGCTTAAGGTCACATCTAAGCCTTTTATATAACTTCTAAACACTTTAGATTGCTGAAAGGCACTGTATGTCTCTTTAGATTGCTAATTAAATAAAAAAAAACAAGTTTTTTAAACTGAAAGTAAGGAGCGACATTAAAACTTAAAACGAACAGAAACTATTCCGTATATGAAAGAGGCTGTCCCCTCCTCAACGCCTCGCTCTTTACGCTAAAGTTTTTTATTGTTTTAAAAAATAAATTTGTGAGACAGAGTCAAACTTTAGCGTAAAGAGCGAGACGTTGAAGAGGAGACAGCCCCTTTCATATACGGAATAATTTCTGTTCGTTTTAAGTTTTAATGTCGCACCTTTCTTTTCAGTTTAAAAAACTTGTTTTTTTTATTTAATTTCTGATCGTTTTTTAGTTAATGCAGCTTTTATTTTGGCTCACCGTCATTGAATAAGTAAACAAATTTTGCATAAAAATTTTACTTTTCTTTTGCTAAATGGATGTCTCTAAATTTGGTTCTGACGTAATTTACAAATTAACTTACGTAACGAACTTCTATATTCGTATATTTTTCTTCTGGCAAAAAATACAAAGTTGCAGATTTTTGCAGATATGAGCTTGAAAACTATGTTTTAGGGTTTTCTGATACGCTGAATCTTAAAATTCTTTCACTTTTAGGGGATGTTTCCCCCTCTTTGAAATATCAAGTAAATTTTCTCAGGCTCGTAGCCTTTGATCTCGTAGTAATACTAAACTTAATAAAATTCACATATTTAGAATCAGCAGTATAAGCCCATTCTTTTGATACATTTATTGACATCAAAGTTCCGTCTTTAAAAGTTTTGATTACTATTGAGCCGTATCGCTTGTTTTTTTTATTACGTATATGTTATTACGTATATAATGGGGTTCTCCCCTTAGTCAATACCACGCTCTTTACGCTAAAGGTTAAAAAAATTTAATTCACAAACCCCTGAATCAAAAAGGCCTTTTAATTAGAATAGATAGCTCTTTTGAAAGCACTAAAGAAAACTGTAGCGTAAAGAGCGAGGTATTGACTTGGGGAGAACCCCCTCATATACGTAATAATTTCTGTTCATTTTAAGTTCTAATGTTGCTTCTTACTTTCAGTTGAAAAAACATTTTTTTTTTTATTTAATTTCTGATCGTTTTTTAAATAATGCTTGGAAATCCGGCGCCCCCTTCATAGAAACGTTTCTTACCCCAAAGAAACATCCTCCACGGAAAGATTCTCCCGAGTAACCCCCTCCTCCAGCCCCCCCCCCCCCACCATAAAAAAATTATTCCTGAAAATGTATGTATACTTCCCAATAACCAATACAATATGTAAGCAATGGGCAAAGTTCATAACTTGCAATCCTTCCCCTGGGAACTGTGGGGGGATTAAGTCATCATAAAAGACATATTTATTAGATTTTCGACTATGCCGAACAAAATGGCTATCTCAAAATTTTAAATGAGTAACTTGGAGAAAAAAAATGAGCGTAGGAGGGGGCCTAGTTGCCCTCCATTTTTGGTCACTTAAAAAGGGCACTAGAACTTTAATTTCCGTTCCAATGAGCCCTCCTACGATATTCTAGGACCACTGGGTCAACACGATTACCCCTGGGGAAAAGAAAAAAAAACCAAACAAACAAACAAATAAATACGCACCCGTGATCTTTCTTCTGGCAAAAAATACCAAATTCAACATTTTTGTAGATAGGAGATTGAAACCTCTACAGTAAAGTTCTCTGATACGCTGAATATGATGGTGTGATTTTCATTAAGGCTCTATAACTTTTAGGGGGTCTTTCCCCCTTTTCTCGAAAACCAGCCAAATTTTCTCAGGCGCGTAACTTTTGATGGGTAGCACTAAACTTGATGAAAGTTATATATTTGAAATCAGCATTGAAATCTGATTCTTTTGATGTGTCTATTGGGTTCGGTTACCTAGAGTTTTCTAGAGTTTCGGTTACCATTGAGCCGGGTCGCTCCTTGCTTACAGTTCATTACCACGAACTGTTTGAAAAATTAAATATAAAAAAACAAGTTTTTTTTAACTGAAAATAAGGAGCGACATTAAAACTTAAAACGAACAGAAACTATTCCTTATATGAAAGGGGCTGTCTCCTCCTCAACACCTCGCTCTTTACGTCAAAGTTAGACTCTTTCTCACAAATCTACTTTTTTAAAATAATAAAAAACTTTAGCGTAAAGAGCGAGGCCTTGAGGAGGGGACAGCCCCTTTCATATATGGAATAGTTTCTGTTCGTTTTAAGTTTTAATGTCGCTCCTTACTTTCAGTATAAAAAAACTTTTTTTTTATTATTTAATTTCTGAACGTTTTTGAATTAATGCAGCTTTGATTTTGGCTCACCTTACACGAATAATTAGAATGAAATTTGCATATTAATTTTATCGCTTTTTCGAAACTTGTTCTGACGTAACTTACGAATTAACTTTTGTAACGAACTTCTATATTTGTATGTTTTTAGTACGTATATTAGAGAGTTTACCCCTAGTCAATACCTCGATCTTTATGCTAAAGTTCGAATTTTGCTCTAATCACAAACCCCTGAATCACAAAGGCCGGTTAATTAGAATAGATAGCTCTTTTTAAAGTACTAAGAAAAACTTTAGCGTAAAGGGCGAGGTGTTGACTAGGGGTCAAACCCCCTCATATATGTAATAATTTCTGTTCGTTTTAAGTTTTAATGTTGCTCCTTACTTTCAGTTGAAAAAACTTGTTTTTTTATTTAATTTCTGATCGTGTTTTAAATAATGCTGGGAAATCCAGTTCCCCCTTCATAGAAATGTCCCATCCCCCAAGGAAACATCCTCCCTCTTAACTCGCTCCTCCGACCCCCCCCCCCCAACCAGAAAAAAATCCCTCCTGAAACGTCTGTATACTTCCCATTAACCAACACTATATGTAAACAATGGGCAAAGTTCATAACTTGCAGCCCTTCCCCCGGGAACTGCGGGCGATTAAGTCATCCTCAAAGACATATTTATTAGATTTTTGACTATGTTGAACAAAATGCCTATCTCAAAATTTGGATTGGGTGACTTCGGGAAAAAAATGAGCGTGGGAGGGGTCAAGTTGCCCTCCAATTTTCTGGTCACTTAAAAAGGGCACTAGAACTTTTAATTTCCGTTCAGATGAGCCCTCTAATGATATTCTAGGACTACTGGATCAATACGATTATCCCTGGGTAAATAAATTAAAAAAAAAAAAAAACGAACAAACAAATAAACACGCATCCGTGATCTTTCTTCTGGCAAAAAATACAAAATGCCACATTTTTGCAGATAGGAGCTTGAAACTTCTATTGTAGGATTCTCTAATACGCTGAATTTGAAGGTGTCATTTTCATTAAAGTTATATGACTTTTAGGGGTTGTTTCTTCCTTTTTTCGAAAATAAGGTAAATTTTCTCAGGCCATAACTTTTGAAGGGTATGACTAAACTTAATGAAACTTATATATTTGAAATGAGCATAAAAATCTAACTCTATTGGTGTATCTATTGGTATAAAAATTTTGGTTTTTAGAGTTTTTCTTACTGTTGAGCCGGGTCGCTCCTTACTTACAGTTCGTTACCACGAATTGTTTGATTATAAACGCTTTAGATCGCTCATAAGCACTTTAGGTCTTTTATAACACTTCAGGTAACTTCTTAACCCTTTACATTAATTAAATAAAAAAAACAAGTTTTTTTTAACTGAAAGTAAGGAGCGAAATTAAAACTTAAAACGAACAGAAATTATTCCGTACATGAAAGAGGCTGTCCCCTCCTCAACGCCTCGCTCTTTACGCTAAAGTTTTTTTATTGTTTAAAAAAAAATAGAGTTGTGAGAAACTCAAACTTTCGCGTAAAGAACGAGGCGTTGAGGAAGGGACAGCCTCTCTCATATACGGAATAATTTCTGTTCGTTTTAAGTTTTAATGTCGCTCCTTACTTTCAGTTAAAAAAACTTGTTTTTTTTATTTAATTTTTGAACGTTTTTGAAAAAATGCAGGTTTTGATCTTGGCTCACCGTACATGAATAATTAAAACAAAATTTGCATATTAATTTACTTTTATTTGGTTAAATGGCTTTCTCGAAACTTTTTTAATTTTATTTACGAACGTTTTTATTAGTAATAAATATACGTAACCTACGAATTAACTTACGCAACGAACTTCTATGTTCATGTATTTTTAATACGTATATAAGGAGGTTCGCCCCCTAGTTAATACCTTGCTCTTTAAGCGATTTTTGCGAAGTTCGAATTTTGTTCCAATTCTTTAAAAATGACCGCTTAATCACAAAGGCCGTTAATTAGAATAAATAGCTCCTATGAAAGTACTAAAAAATCTTTGGCTTAAAGAGCGAGGTATTGACTAGGGGGTGAACCCAATCATATATGTAATATTTTCTGTTCGTTTAAAGTTTTGATGTTGCTGGTGTTGCAGTTGAAAAACTTGTTCTTTTATATTTAATTTCTGATCTTTTTTTAAATAATGCTGGGAAGTCCGGCGTCCCCTTCATAGCAATGTCCCTTCCACTATGAAAACTTCCCTCATGGAAAGATCCTCCCACATAACCCCCAACCCACCCACCCCCCTCTACCAGGAAAAATCTCCCCTGAAAACGTCTGTATACTTCCCAATTACCAATACTATATGTTAACATTGGGTAAAGTTCATAACTTTCAGCCCTCCCTCCGGGAACTTCGGGGGATTAAGTCATCCTAAAAGACATACTTATAATATTTTCGAGCATGCTGAACAAAATGAGTATCTCAAAATTTTGATCGGGTGACTTTGGAAAAAAATGATCGTGGGAGGGGGCCTAGTTGCACTCCATTTTTTGGTCGCTTAAAAAGGGCACTAGAACTTTTAATTTACATTCCCATGAGCCCTCCCACGATATTCTAGGACCACTGGGTCAATACGATCACCCCTGGAAAAAAAAAAACAAAAAAAACAAATAAACATGCACCCGTGATCTTTCTTCTGACAAAAAATGCAAAATTCCACATTTTTGTAGATAGGAGCTTGACACCTCTACAGTAGGCTTCTCTGATACGCGAAATATGATGGTTTGATTTTCATTAAGGTTCTATAACTTTTAGGGGGTCTTTCCCCCTTTTCTCGAAAATCAGCCAAATTTTCTCAGGCGCGTAACTTTTGATGGGTAGGACAAACTTGATGAAACTTATATATTTGAAATCAGCATTAAAATTTGATTCTTTTGGTTATCTATTTGTATCAAAATACCATTTTCTAGAGTTTCGGTTACCATTGAGCCGGGTCGCTCCTTACTTACAGTTCGTTACCACGAATTGTTTGATTATAAACGCTTTAGATCGCTCATAAGCACTTAAGGTCTCTTATAGCGCTTTAGGTAACTTCTAAATCTTTTATATTACTTATAAACGCTTTAGATCGTTCATAAAAACGTTAGGTCTTTTAATAACGCTTTAGGTCACTTCTAATCCCTTTATATCTATTATAAACGCCTTAGATCTCTCTTAAGTGCTTTAAGCCTTTTATAACGCTTAAGGTCACATCTAAGCCTTTTATATAACTTCTAAACACTTTAGATCGCTCACAGGCACTGTATGTCTCTTTAGATTGCTAATTAAATAAAAAAAAACAAGTTTTTTAAACTGAAAGTAAGGAGCGACATTAAAACTTAAAACGAACAGAAATTATTCCGTATATGAAAGGGGCTGTCCCCCCCTCAACGCCTCGCTCTTTACGGTAAAGTTTTTTATTGTTTTAAAAAATAAATTTGTGAGACAGAGTCAAACTTTAGCGTAAAGAGCGAGACGTTGAGGAGGGGACAGCCCCTTTCATTTACGGAATAATTTCTGTTCGTTTTAAGTTTTAATGTCGCTCCTTACTTTCAGTTTAAAAAACTTGTTTTTTTATTTAATTTCTGATCGTTTTTTAGTTAATGCAGCTTTTATTTTGGCTCACCGTCATTGAATAAGTAAACAAAATTTGGATAAAAATTTTACTTTTCTTTTGCTAAATGGCTGTCTCTAAATTTGGTTCTGACGTAACTTACAAATTAACTTACGTAACGAACTTCTATATTCGTATATTTTTCTTCTGGCAAAAAATACAGAGTTGCAGATTTTTCAGATATGAGCTTGAAACCTATGTTATAGGGTTTTATGATACGCTGAGTCTTAAAATTCTTTCACTTTTAGGGGATGTTTCCCCCTCTTTAAAAAATCAGGTAAATTTTCTCAGGCTCGAAGCCTTTGATCAGTAATACTAAACTTAATAAAATTCATATATTTAGAATCAGCATTATAGGCCCATTCTTTTGATACATTTATTGACATCAAAGTTCCGTCTTTAAAAGTTTCGATTACTATTGAGCCGTATCGCTTGTTTTTTTTATTGTTTTTTTTCTATTACGTATATGTTATGACGTATATGATGGAGTTCTCCCCTTAGTCAATACTACGCTCTTTACGCTAAAGGTTAAAAAAAATTTAGTTCACAAACCCCTGAATCACAAAGGCCTTTTAATTAGAATAGATAGCTCTTTTGAAAGCACTAAAAAAAACTATAGCGTAAAGAGCGAGGTATTGACTTGGGGGAGAACCCCCTCATATACGTAATAATTTCTGTTCATTTTAAGTTCTAATGTTGCTTCTTACTTTCAGTTGAAAAAACTTGTTTTTTTTATTTAATTTCTGATCGTTTTTTAAATAATGCTTGGAAATCCGGCGCCCCCTTCATAGAAATGTCCCTTACCCCAAAGAAACATCCTCCACGGAAAGATTCTCCCGAGTAACCCCCTCCTCCAGCCCCCCTCCCTACCAGAAAAAAATTATTCCTGAAAATGTCTGTATACTTCCCAATAACCAATACAATATGTAAGCAATGGGCAAAGTTCATAACTTGCAGCCCTTCCCCTGGGAACTGTGGGGGATTAAGTCATCATAAAAGACATATTTATTAGATTTTCGACTATGCTGAACAAAATGGCTATCTCAAAATTTTAATTGAGTGACTTGGAGAAAAAAATAAGCGTGGGAGGGGGCCTAGTTGCCCTCCATTTTTTGGTCACTTAAACAAGGGCACTAGAACTTTTAATTTCCGTTCCAATGAGCCCTCCTACGATATTCTAGGACCACTGGGTCAATACGATTACCCCTGGGGAAAAGAAAAAAAAAACAAACAAACAAACAAATAAATACGCACCTGTGATCTTTCTTCTGGCAAAAAATACAAAATTCCACATTTTTGTAGATACGAGCTTGAAACATCTACAATAGGGTTCTCTAATACGCTGAATATGATTTTGTGAATTTCATTAAGGTTCTATAGCTTTTAGAGGGTTTTTCCTCCTTTTTTCGAAAATCAGCCAAATTTTCTCAGGCGTGTAACTTTTGATGGGTAAGATTAAACTTGATGAAACTTATATATTTGAAATCAGAATTAAAATCTGATTCTTTTGATGTATCTATTGGTACAAAAATTCCGTTTTTTTTTTGTTTCGGTTACCATTGAGCAGGGTCGCTCCTTACTTACAGTTCGTTACCACGAACTGTTTGATAAGCACTTTGGGTCTCTTATAAACTAAAAAAATAAATCATGTTCACCAGTGATTACAATGATGAAGAATTTTTATGTGCCCTATTTCTTTTATATGAAGCTTCTCTGTCATTTCTCAAAGAACGTGAAGAATTCCTGTTGGAGGACTCTCTTTTTCTTGATCTTTTATTTTGCTCTTCGTGATCCCTTTCTAGTATACTGTGCCTCCTTTTCCAATAATTTTGTTGTGCTTTTGAGTTTTCTTGGGGTAGTAAGGGTATCCTTTCTTCAAATAGTTTCTTACTTGACCAATCTAAAAATAAGTTTCTCTCAATTCTAGTTGTTTTAATTTCATTCAATATTTTTGTCTTCATCTCTTCCAGATTCTCTTCATGATTTCCACTGTCCACTTGCTCTAAATTGATAAAATTAGACTCATAAGAATTGGTGAAATCAAGATAACGGCCTTTATAGATGCTACAATCACAGTAAAAAGATATTTTTATTTCAATATTTTCATTCATCATAGCTTAGTTTGAAACTTGCAGAGCGATTGCTTCTGGTAACAGACTCTCTGAAACATGTTGCTGAAATGACGGTTGGTTCTCCTGAAAAATAGACAAAACCCTGAAAATTGCAATTAAAATGTCTCTGATATTTTGAAAAAAATTCAGTTGCCACCTTTCCAGCTTTAGAAGAAAAAATATCATATTCATCTATCTCAGACTCCGGGTGAAGTGGGGGAGTTATACCTAGAGTAGGATTTTAATTATGAACTAGAACTATCCTAAAGAATAAAGAGGGGTTAAGCTTAAGGATATTTATTGATTAAACTTATTAAAAAATATTTTTTTAAAAACACATATTTATATAAAAATAATGCTTAAAATTCACTATTAAGCATCCACAAACGAGGATCCCATATATAGAAGAGTTTTACCGTGTCTTATGCACTTATCGTGATTTGGTATGTCCCTAGGTATCCACTGCGCGAAGAACCTAACCTCGTCTTCGGGACGATGATAAGTCCCTTCAAATTAAGACATTTAAATTCTTCTAAATTTAAAAGTGGAATTCTAGGGTCAGAGTTTGGATTAAAACTTTATCTGTAGGTACGTTACCCTTTAAGTACAGTGCTTCGACCCCGAAAAAACTGCAAATTTCACTGACTTCTTCCTGAACTGTTCTCAGTTCTTTACCACTTTTATTATGTAGCGTAATCACTCTGTCGTAGAATACCAGTATGTTTATAAGGCGTAGTGTAGTATTCCACAAGCTCTTATCATACTTAAACATATTATAGTTCACTTTCCAATGATAACAGTCAATTTCTTCGAGTTCCATACACAATAACAAAAAGGGGCATTCAAATATGCCACCGCAAGATGATTTTTTCAAACCAATAAATTCTTTGTCATATAGTATTATCATCTTGGAAGCTATTAATGTAGTATTTAAGCAGAGAAGTACTTCATCAAGCTTTTATACCTTTGCTCAAGGCTAAAAGAACTTTTTTCGTAATAGCGAAAGTATTAGTTCATTGCGCAACTAGAAGTACTTCAGCAAACTTTAATTCCTTTGCCCAAGGTAAAAAGACTTGTTTCGCAATAGCAAAAGTAGTAAATTCATTGTCCTCCACAGAATCCAAGTGCCTTCAGTTTAAATCATTGCGCAACTAACTTTCAAAAAAGAGAAATCGATCGTGCATTAGTTCGTTGACTACATTGGTTGCACAGCTGGTTTCTTTTTCCTGTGAATAAGGGGAGAAGTCGTAAAACCTTCTGTATTCATTGTGGGGAGGAGTCATAAAACCTGTAGAACTCATTGCGGGGAGGACTAATAAAACTCTCAGTATCTATTGCATGCAAATAAAGCGTGGAAATTGTTACGCAACTTAGCTTGCAAAATATTACATGTTTTTTAATACCATAATAAAAAATTGAATGTTTTGAATTCGTTTCATAAAATGATTCATCATGTTTTCTCTTGCCATGACACTTACTCCGTTTCCGGGTCATACACAACTTTTAGCATGGTTTCAGTCACATGTTCAATATGGGTTTTGTCATTGGTAGCATTGAGCTCATTAGAAATAAAACTCTTCATGTAATTTTTTTAACTTCAAAATGTTTTTCCTTTGTGTTGTTTTTTTTAACTTCGAGATGTTTTTTTAATTCCCAGACGTTTTTGTTTTAACTTCGAGACCTTTTTCTTCGAGATATTTTTTTTTACTTTGAAACCGTTTGTATTTCTTCATGACGTTTTTGTTTTAACTATGAGATAATTTTTTTTTTACTTCTAGAAAATTTTTCTTCGAGATGTTTTTTAACTTAGAAACGTTATTTTTCTTTGTGACATTTTTTTACTTCGAGATGGTTTTTTTCTTCGTGATTTTCCTTTTTTAACTTCGAGACGTCTTGTTTTAACTTCGATACATTCTTTTTTTTTCTTCAAGACATTTTTATTTCTTCGTGACATTTGTTTTAACTTCGATACGTTGTTTTTACTTCGAGACGTTTTTGTTTTAACTTCGAGACGTTGTCTTTGCTTCGTGACATTTTGTTTTAACTTTCAGACGTTATTTAAGCAGAGAAGTTTTTCATCAAACTTTTATACCTTTGCTAAAGGTTAAAAAGGCTTGTTTCGCAACAGCAAAGGTAGTAGTTTATTGCGCAACTAGAAGTACTGCATCAAACTTTTATTCCATCGATCGAGGTTAAAAATAAATGTTTCGCTATCGCGAATGCAGTAGTTCATTGACCACCACAGAATCCAAGTGCCTTAGGTTTAAATCATTGCACAACTAGATTCAAGGTAAGTGAAATCAATTGTGCAAGAGTTCATTGACACCAATAGTTGCATAGCGGTTTTTTTCCCATGGCTATAGGGAGGAGTCGTAAAACCATCTGAATTGATTGCGGAATGGAGTCATAAAACCCGTAGAATTCATTGCAGGGAGAAGTCATAAAACTCTCGGCATCTATTGCATGCAAATGAAGCGTCGAAATTGTTACGCTACTTAGCTTGTAAAATATTATATGTTTGTTAATATGATTATAAGAAATTGAATGTTTTGAATTCATTCCACAAAATGATTCATCATATTTTCTCTTGACATGACACTTATTCCATTTCCGGGTCATACACAACTTTTAGCATGGTTTCAGTCACATGTTCAACATATGTTTTGTCACTGGTGTTATTGAGCTCATTAGAAATAAAGTTCTGATGACATTTTATAGCTTCGAAATGTTTTTATCTTTGTGATGATTTTTTTAACTTCGAGATGTTTTTTTTTACTCCGAGACTTTTGTGTTTTAATGTATAGACGTTCTTTTCTTCAAGATATTTTTTTACTTCGAGACGTTTTTATATCTTCGTGACGTTTTTGTTTTAACCTTGAGATTTTTTTTTTACTTCGAGACTCTTTTACTTCGAGACGTTTTTTTTAGACGTTTTATTTAACTTCGAGACGTAGTTTTTTCTTTGTGACGTTTTTTACTTTGAAACGTTTTGTTCTTCTTCGTGAGGTTTCTTTTTTTACTTCGAGGCGTCTTGTTTTAACTTTGATATGTTTATTTTTACTTCAAGACGTTTTTATTTCTACGTGACGTTTTGTTTTAACTTCGAGACGTTTTTTCCTTCGTGACGTTTTTGTTTTAACTTTGAGATATTTTAAAAAGTTATAGATGAGAGAACAGGATTTTTAAGACACAGATGCTACTACCAGGTACAGAAGTAGTGTACTAGAGTCTGAAATAGGTGGATAAGGTTTTCACCAAAGTCTAAGAGAGAGAGAGAGATGAACAGGATTCTGTTTAGAGTTAGAGACATATTAAGGGGGAATTTATCGAAATTCAGTCTAACACAGACACTACTACCTGGCTCATAAGTTGTGTACTAGAGTCTGAAATAGATGGAACATAGGAGGAACTTCGAAACATGTCCTTTTATTCGAGGAGTTGATGGGGTATACATTCCATTGAAACCTTCTGCTTTAACTGGAGGCTATGACAAAGAGCTGGATTCTTTTTTGTTGGCCACAGTGACCAGGTTCAGTGTGTTTTTTGTGCAGGTGTAGTTGGAAACTGGGAAAAGAGTGATGTGCCTATAGAAGAAAACAGAAGGGCATTTTGAAACATGTCCTTTTGTTCAAGGAGTTGATGGGCTCAGAATCAAAAATAAATAAGATTTGTCTCAAGGCTTAAGCTCGTAAACCACCCAAAGGCAGTTTTTATGAGCTTTTTAGTTTTCACGTTGCTCTTTACCGTCCCAAACTGGAGTACTACTCCAGTTAAGTAGTACTCTGTGGTCGAATGATCGACCACAGAGTGCTATGGAGGCAACCGCATAGAGAAAATGCAAAATTAAATCATGTTTACCAATGATTACATAATGATATCCGTCAAATGCTCATCAAAGTATAAAAATTCTTGTTCTTGCGTTACTTTTGACTGGTGAAGGGGGAAGGAAATCTCTAAAAACATTGGAAACCACTTCATGTGTCTCTAATTCTAAAAGGAAATAGAAAAAAAATCTATGTAAAAAAAATAAAGGGAGGGGGTGAACAAATCTTAGAGGGGGGCTGGAGAGAGGCTGGAGGGGGCATGTAGTGGGGACTTAGGACCCTCCCAGTCATGTTCATTATAATAGTATGTCCTCGACCATTCTTTTATAACAAAACATTTGCTTGAGATAAGGATAGGGCCCCGCTTCAAATCCTGGCATTGCTAGACAAAAATTCCTAGAATCAATTTCGCAGAATTTGAGATAAGAATTTGCATTTGGAATGATGTTCTATGTGTGTCGTGAAGGTAATAGCATTCTGTCGTTGAGAATAATTGTTTCCAGGAAAATATTATGGCTCTTGTTAAAAGTAGAGAGAGGATATGAAGGATTGATAATTTGTAAAAGTAATACCCTTTGTGTATAGTTGAAGTAATGCCCTATGTTTGTCGTGAAAGTAATGCAGTATGTATGTCATTAAAGTAGTTCCTTATGTGTGTCGTTAAAGTAATGCCCTATGTGCATCGTGAAAGTAATTCCCTGTGTGGGTCGTGAAACGTACTGTGTTCCCTGTGTGGGTCGTGTAATTCATACTGTGTGGGTCGTATTCGACTTGTTTTAGTAGCTCCAATAGTATACCCACTATGGGCATCGTCAAATCCAGAAGCCCCTCACTACTAGATTTCTTTTCATGGAACTTTTTGTGTAAAACAAAGCACAAAACCCATTTTGTATTTTGGTAGCTCCAATAGTATAGCCTATCCCCTTTGGGCGTCGTCAAATCCATAATCCCCTTACAACTTTATTTCTAGAGATTGTTCTGGATTTCTAGGGATTGTTCTGGATTTTTATATTAAAATTCTATTCTCGGTGCCTTTTAATATAAAGCATTTAAAATCCAACTTTATATTAACTTAATGACCTGTTTCGCATATAGCATCAAGACTAAACCGGTCCAATATTTTTGAACTCATCAGAAAATCTTTAGCGAGAATCTTAGATCATTACGCAATCTGTTTCGCAATTGCATAAAGAAAGAAAAATCACCTTGCCCGGGTTTGTTCAGAATTCACTGCTCCTCAAAAGCCCCTTAGGAAATCGTCATTACCGGTTTTTCTAGGGTTCTAGGGATTTCTAGTGTTTGGTCTTGATATCTATGGTTTGGTCGGGATTTTTATGGATTGGTCTTGATTTTGAGGAATGCCCCTGATTTTTATGAATTTGTCTAGATTTCTAGGCATTGGTTACGACTTCTATGAATTACTTGTAAATTTGTTTTGGTCCTGATTTCTACGGTTTCGTCTGAATTTCTAGGATTGGACCTGACTTCTACAGTTTTGTCTCGGTTTTTATGAATTTGTTTGTATTTCAAGAGAATGCCATTATTTTCTATAGTTTGGTCTCGATTTTTGTTTATTTGTTGGGTTTTCTACGTATTGGTCATGATTTCTTAGAGGTGGATCCTGATTTCAACAGATGCCCCTGATTCTTATGAATTCATCTGGAATTCTAGGCATTGATTACGATTTCTATGAATTCCTCCTGAATTTGGTTTGGTCCTGATTTTTATGGTTTCGTCTAGATTTCTAGGATCAGACCTGAATTCTACAGTTTGTTTTCGGTTTTTATGAATTTGTCTGGATTTCAAGAGGATGCCATTAAATTCTGCGGTTTGGTCTCGATTTTTCCTTTAATTTGTCAGGGTTTCTATGCATTGGTCATGATTTCTTAGAGTTTGACCATGATTTCTACAGTTTTGTCTAGATTTCTAGGGTTTGGTCTTGATATCTATGGTTTAGTCTGGATTTCTATGGTTTGGTCTGGATTTCTAGGGATACCCCTGATTTTTATGAATTCGTCTGGAATTCTAAGCATTGCTTACGATTTCTATTAATTCGTCCTGAGTTTCTTACATTGATTATGATTTCTAGGGGATTTTTGTAGATTTTTACGGATCGGTTATGTTTTCCACAGTTTTGTCTTGATGTCTCTGGGTTGGTCTGGATTCTTTGGAATGATCCTGACTCTTTTTTTACAAATTTGTGTGGATTTCCATACAAAACTTATGATTTCCATCAATTCTTCCAGATTTTTATGTATTGGCTATGTTTTTTATGAATTCCTAGGGGATTTTATGAATTAGTCAGGATTTGTTATTAGCTTGGTCTTGATTTTTAAACATTGCCCATGATTTCTAGAGTTGTCTGGGTTTCTAGGGTTGCTCCTATTTCCTACAGTTTGCTTTTATTTTTTTATGAATTTGTCAGGTTTTTTTGTATTGGTAATGATTGTTTTAGAGGCGGACCATAATTTCTACAGTTTGGTCTTAATTTCTATGGCTGGGTCCAGATTTCTAGGGTTGACCTTTTATTGTAGATAAGCCCCTTTTGATTTTTCTTGGAACACCTTGCCTTTCTTAGTTCAAATTTTTCTTTTCCGATAAGGCATTATCGGAGGTGAAAGAAGACTAAAACTTCTATTCTATACATGAGTCACCGTAGTCTCCTCCTGCTTTGTAAGAACGTCAGGGATTATCATTGTTCATGGTAAACCGCCCTTTCCTTGCTTTAATATTTCTTGACAATAAGGCATAATCGCATTTTGTGGAAGTAAAGGAAGACAAAAACTTATTTTCTTTAAACGAGACGTTTTTCCTGGAAGGAGCAAGTTTTTCTTAATACTAACGAATGGTTTCTTAGAATTAACAAGTTTTTCTTAATACTAACAAAGTTTTAATTAATACTAAGAAATTTGTTCTTAAAAGTATCATGTTCTTCTTAATAGTAACAATTTGTCTTGGAGGTAACAGGTTTTCTTAAGAGTAACAAATTTTTTCTAATATTGGCAAGTTTTCTCTGAAAGGTAACAAATTTCTCTTAGAAGTAACAAGTTTGCTGTTAATGGTAACAATTTTTTTTTTGGTTAGAAGTGGCAAGTTTTTCCTAACACTAACGAATTTTCATTTTGAAGCATTAAGTTTTCCGTCAAAGATAACAAATTTCTGTTAGAAGAAACAATTTTCTGTTAATGGTAACAAGTTTTTTCTTAGAAGTATTAAGTTTTTCTTAACATTAAAAAATTTTTCCTGAGAAATAACAAGTGTTTGCTTAATATCAGCAAAGTTTTACTTAACACTAACAAAATTTTTCATAGAAGTAAAAAGTTTTTTTTTCATACGAATGAAAGTTTTACTCAATACTAAAATTTTTTCCAATTTTTTCTAGGTTCATTTAACTTATTTTAGCGTGACCGATCATGCTAACCTAAATTAAGTGAACTTAACTTAAACGTAGTTAAAGAAGAGAGAAAATTCCACTTTAGTTCGAAATTTTTCTCAACCAAGAGAAAAAAAGTTCAAGTTCTCTACTGAATTTTCTCAAGAAAGTAGACAAATTTACATTTCGACTCTGAATTTATCCCAGAGAAGAGAAAAAAGTTGCACTTTAATTCTGAATTTTCTCAATGAAGAGAAACCGTTCCAGTTCAATTCTGGATTTTTACAACGATGAAAAAGAAATCTCACTTTGTAGGAATGATTTTCGGTTATGGCTGAACTTTTGTGTTCTATAAGAAGTATTGGGGGGAGATGTCAGCGTTTCTGTGAAAAAAAACTTGCTAATTCTAAGAAAAATTTCCTACCTTAACAGAAAACATACTACTATTAGAAAAATTTCTTGCTATTAAGAAGAACATGCTACTTCTACAAAAATTTTATAAGTATTAAGTAAAACTTTTGTTAGTATTAAGAAAAACTAATTACTTTTAAGGAAAAATTTGTTAGTGTCAAGAAAAATCTTGCTACTTCTAAGAAAAATAAGAAACTTGTTACTATGAACAGAAAATTGTTACTTCTAAGAGAAATTTGTTATCTTTGACAGAAAACATGCTACTTTTAGAAAAGATTTGTTACTATTAAAAAGAAAATGCTACTTCTACAAAAAATTTGTTAGTATTAAGCAAAACTTTTGTTCGTTTTAAGAAAAAAAAACGTGTTACTTCTATGAAAAAAAAAATTTGTGTTAAGAAAAACTTGCTACTTGTAAGAGAAACCTGTTACCATTAACAGAGAAATTGTTACTTTTAAGAGAAATTCGTTACCTTTGACAGAAGACATGTACTATTAGAAAAAAATTTTATTACTGAGTAAAAATTTTGTTCGTATGAAAGAAACTTGTTGTTTCTATGAAAAATTCTGTTAGTTTTAAATAAGACTGTTGGTATTGAGAAAAAAATTGTTCTTTCTAAAAAAAATTGTTAGTGTTAAGAAAAATGTAGTTCTTCTAAGAAAAAACTTGTTACCATTAACAGAAAACTTTTACTTCTAAGAGAAATTTATTCTATTTGACGGAAAACTTGCTACTTCTAAGAAAAATTTTGTCAGTTTTAAGAAAAAATTGCTATTTCTAAGAAAAAAATTATTACCTTTTTTATTTCTAAGAGAAATTTGTTGTCTTTGACGGAAAACAAAATACTTCTAAAAGAAAATTTGTTAGTGTTAAGAAAAACTTGCTACTTCTAAAAAAACAAACAAACTTGTTACCACTAACAGCAAACTTGTTAATTCTAAGCGAAATTCGTCACCTTTCAGAGAAAACTTGCTTCTATTAGAAAAAATTTGTTACTATTAAGAAAACCTGTTACTTCCAAGAAAAAGTGTTACTATTAAGAAGAACATATTACTTTTAAGAAAAATTTTGTTAGTATTAATTAAAACTTTGTTAGTATTATGAAAAAACTTGTTAATGCTAAGAAAAAAAATTGATAGTATTAAGAAAAACTTGCTATTTCGAGGAAAAACGTCTCGTTTAAAGAATATAAGCTTTAGTCGTCCTTTGCCTCCACAAAACGCGATTAAGCCTTATTGTCAAGAAAGATTAAAGCCAAGAAAGGGTGGTGTTTCAGGAGAGTACGAAGAGACAAAGGTGACTTATGTATGGAATATAAGTTTTAGACTTCTTTTAACTCCGATGATGCCTTATCGTCAAGAAATACTAAACCAAGAAAGGCAAGGCGTTGTAACAAAAATCAAAAGGTGTTTATCTACAATACAGGGTCAATCCTAGAAATCCGGACAAAACCATAAAAATCAAGACCGAAGTGTGGAAATCATGGTCAACCTCTAAACAAATCATTACCAATACAAAAAGAAACCCTGACAAACTCATTAAAAAAAATCAAGAGCAAACTATAGAAATCATATGCAAACCTAGAAAGCAAGACAACCGTAGAGATCATGGACAATGCGTAGAAATCAAGACCAATGTCAAAAATCCGGACTAATACTTAGAAATCACGTACGAATTCATAAAAACCATAGACAATACATAAAAATCTAGAAGAATTGATAGAAATCATAAGTATTGTAAGGAAATCCTCACAAATTTGTAAAAAAAAAGAAATCAGGATCAACCCAACGAATCCAGACTAAACCAGAAACATCAAGACAAAACTGTAGAAAACATAACCGGCCCGTAGAAATCCAGAAAAATACCCTAGAAGTCAAAATCAATGTAGGAAATTCAGGAGTAATTCATAGAAATCGTAACCAATGCCTAGAAATCCTGACGAACTCATAAAAATCAGAGGTATCCCTAGAAATCCAGACCAAGCCATAGAAATCAAGACCAAACTTAAGAAGTCATGGTCAACCTCTACAAAAATCATGATCAATACATAGAAAATCTGACAAATTCATATGAAATCAAGGCCAAACTGTAGAAAATAATGGCATCCGGATGAAATTCAGACAAGTTTATAAAAATCGAGACCAAACTGTAGAAATCAGGCTCGATTCTAGAAATCGAGACCATACCATAGACATCAGGACCAAACCGTAAAAATCAATAGCAAACTTTAAAAATTAAGGCCAATATCTAAATAATCAAGACTAATACATAGAAATACTTACTAATTCATAAAAATCATTACCAATACATAGAAATCTGGAAGAATTAATAGAAATCATAAGTGTTGTGTGGAAATCCAAACAAATTTGTTAAAAAGATAAAAAAAAACATCTGAAGCAACCCAAAGAATCCACAGTGCACCAGACACATCAAAACAAAACTGTAGAAAACATAACTGATCTGTAGAAATCTAGAAAAATTCCCTAGAAATCATATTCAACTGAAGAAATTCGGGAGGAATTCATAGAAATTGTAAGCAATGCTTAGAAATCCAGACAAATTCATAAAAATCATGGGCGTCCAGACCAAACCATAGAAATCCAAACCCAACCATACATATCAAGACCAAACCCTAGAAATCAAGAGCAAACTGTAGAAGTCATCGTCAATCTCTAAAAAATCATGACCAATACATAGAAAACCCGACAAATTCAAAGAAAATCGAGACCAAACTGTAGAAATTAATGGCATCCTCTTGAAAGCTGGACTCATTCATAAAAACCGAGACCAAACTGTAGTAATCAGGTTTGATCCTAGAAATCCAGATGAAACCGTAGAAATCAGGACCAAACCAAATTCAGGAGGAACTCATAGAAATCGTAACCAATGCCTAGAAATAAAGACGAATTTATAAAAATAAGAGGCATCCCTAGTTATCCAGGTAGTACCATGGAAATCAGGACCAAACCGTAGAAATCAATAGTAAACTTTAAAAATTAAAGCCAATTTCTAAATAATCCTTACTTATATACAGAAATCTTTACGAACTCATGAATATCATAGCCAATACATAGAAATCTAGAAGAATTTGTAAAAATCATAAGTGCTGTATGGATATCCACACAAACTTGTAAAAAAAAAAAAAAAAAAAAAAAACAGGATCAACACAAAGAATCCAGACCAATCTAGAGACATCAAGACAAAACTGTAGAAAACATAACCGATCCGTAGAAGTCTAGAAAAATCCCATAGAAATCATAATCAGTGCAAGAAATTCAGGATGAATTCATAGAAATCGTAAGCAATGCTTAGAAATCCAGACGAATTCATAAGAATTAGGGGCATCCCTAGAAATCTAGACCAAACCATGGAAATCAGGATCAAACCGTAGAAATCAATAGCAAACTTAAAAATTAAAGCCAATTTCTAAATATTCCTTACTAACGCACAGAAATCTTTATGAATTCATGAATATCATAGCCAATACATAGAAACCTGGAAGAATTAATAGAAATAATAAGTGTTGCACGGAACTTCACACAAACTTGTAAAAAAAAAAAAAAAATCAGGATCAACCCAAAGAATCCAGACCAATCTAGAGACATCAAGACAAAACTGTAGAAAACATAACCGATCCGTAGAAGTCTAGAAAAATCCCACAGAAATCATAATCAGTGCAAGAAACTCGGGAGGAATTCATAAAAATCGTAAGCAATGCTTAGAAATCCAGACGAATTCATATGAATCAAGGGCATCCCTAGTAATCCAGACTAAAACAAAGAAATCCAGACCAAACCATAGATATCAGGACCAAACCCTAGACATCAAGACAAAATTGTAGAAATCATGGTCAACCTTTAAAAAATCGTGACCAAAACGTAGAAAACCCGACAAATTCTTAAAAAATCGAGGCCAAACTGTAGAAATTAATGACATCCTCTTAAAGTCCGGACAAATTCATAAAAACCGACACCAAATTATAGAAATAAGGCCCAGTCCTAAAAATCCAGACGAAACCATAGAAATAAGGACTAAACCGTAGAAATCAAGAGCAAACTTTCAGAATTAAGGCCAATCTCTAAAAACTAAATCCTGACCCGGGAAGTAACAAGAATATATATATATATATATATATATATATATATATATAATATATATATATATATATATATATATATATATATATATATATATATATATATATATATATATATATATATATATATATATATACAAACACTTTGTATATATACGAACAACGCACCGGTGAAAGTCGAATTCTTTAATTCAGTCTACTTACTTTTTGTTTAAAATTCTATTCAAATTTGCTTAAATTCGGTCTACTTGCTTTCGAACAAAAAACAACAAGTATCATTTTTCATGAAGAAAAACAACAAGTATCATGTTTCCTGAAGAAAAACAACAACATTTAAAAAAGTTTCACGAAGAAGAATGTCATGATAAATGAAGTTTCACGAAAAAAAAAAATCATCAAAGAACAATACACAATCATGTGTAAAACAGCATTTCTACCCTAAGGAAAGGCAAAAAGCTATCGCGTGGAAATTCTGCGATAGTTAATTATTTCGAAAATCTATACCCATTTTGTGCCTCGGGTTTCAGAGGTAGTAATTCCGTACGGTAGCACATTCTTTTCTAAAGGTACAGGTAGTCCAATAAAATAAGGGTTATCATAGACATTTATCTCAGGCAAAAAAGTCTGTTCCCCAGTAAATCGGTGTTTTCAGGAGTTTTACGATACAAAACAACAATTCTAGCCAAAAAAAGGCTGAAAAGGTAAAAGTCAAATGAGTTAGAATTACTAAAAATCTATACACATATTGAACTTCCTGTTTCAGCTGCGGCAATGCTGTATGGGGCGCGTTCGTTTCTGAAATATGTCACTGGCTTGAAACTGGAAGAAAATAATATCAGAGGCAACGCTATAGCGTTACCTATAGTAAAAGCCATACGGCTCCAATGTTTTATTAGTATTATTTATTTATTTATTTTTTCCCAGAGGGACTTCATATGGAAGGGGTCGTCGTAAAAACTTTAAAAGGGGCTCATTCAACTGGAAATTGAGAGTTTTAGTGCCCTTTTTAATAGTCGAAAGTGATTTGAGGGCAACTAGCCCCCCCCCACGCCCATCATTCCCTCGGACACATCCAATCAAAATTTTGAGATAGGCATTTTGTTCAGCGTATTTGATTTCCAGGCAGAAAATATGTTTTTGAGGAGGAACCTCCCCCAAAACCCTCAGGGCAAGGGTTTTAAGTTATGCCCTTGGGATATATGAGGGTATTATAGAAGGCATTGTCGTAGAAACTTCAAAAAAGGCTCATTCGATTGGAAATTCAAAGGGCTAGTGCCCTTGTCAATAGTCAAAAGTGATTGGAGGGCAACTAACCCCCCTCTCACGCCCACCTTTTTCCCAAACACATCCAATCAAAATTTTAAATAGCCATTTTATTTAACGTAGTTTTAAATTCTGAAAATTAGGTCTTTGAGGATGACAACGCCCCCACAGCCCTCAGAGCAAGGGTCTTAAGTTATGCCCTGGGGGCATATAAGGTTTTGTATAGACAACGTTGTCATAGAAACTTCAGAAAGGGCTCATTCGATTGAAAATTTAAATGGCTATTTCCCTTTTTAATAGTCGAAAGTGATTCTATGGCAACTGACACCCCTTACACGCCCACCATTTCCCCAAACACATCCAATCAAAATTTTGATATACCCATTTTGTTCAACGTAGTTGAAAGTTCTAGAAATTATGTGTTTGAGCAAGACACTCCCCCCATAATCTTCAGGGGCAAGGGTTATACGTTATGCCCTGGGGGCATATATGGTTTCTTATGGAAGGAATGCTCGTATAAACTTCAGAGAGGACTCATTTGATAGGAAATTGAAAGTTCTAGTTCACTTTTTAAGCGTCAAAAGATATTGTGGGGTAACCAGCTCCCCCCCCCCTCCAAACCTTTTTTTCCCAATAGCGTCCAATAAAAATTTTAAGATAGCTATTTTGTTAAAAATAGTTCAAAGATCAAATAAAAAAATTCCGGTGTCGACACAATCCCCTAGGGCCCGGGGGCAGGTGTTGTAAGTTATGCCCTGGGGGCATATATGGGTTTTATGGAAGGGTTGCTCGTATTAACTTCAAAGAGGACTCATTTGATTGGAATATGAAAGTTCTAGTTCACTTTTTAAGAGTGAAAAGAGATTGGAGGGAAACTATCCCCCCCTCCACGCCCGTTTTTTTCCTCAAACCCATCCGATAAGAACTTTGAGATATCTTTTTCTAAACTAGTTCAAAGACTATATAAAAAAAAACTCAGGGGTCAACACAGCCCCCAGGGCCCAAGGGCAGGTGATGTAAGTTATGCCACCTTATTGATGTAAGTTATGCCACTTTAATATGGTTCTTATAGAAGGTATGCTCTTAAAAAATTCAGAGATGGCTCAGTTGATTGGAAATTGAAAGTTCTAGTTCAGATTTTTAGAGTCAAAAGAGATTGGAGGGCAACTAGCCACCCCCACGCCCCCTTTTCCCCAAGTGCATCGAATAAAAATTTTGAAATAGCCATTAATTTAAAAATTTCTCAAAAGTCAGATAACAAAAACTCGCCACAACCCCCCAGGGCCCGGGGCAGCAGTCGTAAGTTATGCCCTGGGGCATATATTGTTCGTATGAAAGGGATGCTCGTATAAAATACAGAGAGGGCTCATTTGATTGGATATTGAAAGTTCGAGCTCACTTTTTAATAGTCAAAAGAGATCCGATGGCAGCTAGCCCCCCCTCCACGCCTTCTTTTTCAAAACCCATCTGATGAAAATTTTGAGATAGACATTTTGTTAAAAATAGTTCAAAGGTGGGATAAGAAAATATCCGGTGTCAATAGAACCCCCCAGGGCACAGGCGAAGGCGTTCTAAGTTATGCCCTAAGGGCATGCATGGTTCTTATGAAAGGGATGCTCGTATAAACTTCATAGAGGGGTCACTGTATTGGAAATTCAATGTTCTAGTTCACTTTTTAAGAGTAAAGAGAGTTAGACTAGCCCTCTTCCCACGCTCTATTTCCCCAAACCAATCCGCTACCAATTTTGAGATAGCCAGTGTTTTGGAAATTGTTCAAAATTTAGATAACAAAAACGTTCCCCAGAGCCCAGGTGATAGACGTTGGAAGTGTTGTCCTGGGGGCGTATATTGTTTTTATGAAAGGAATGCTCGTATAAACTTCAGAGGTGGCTTATCTGATTGGAAATTGGAAGTTCTAGTTCAATTTTTAAGAGTCAAAAGATATCCGAGTGCAACTAGCCCCCCCCCCCCACACACACCCTTTTTCCCCAAGGCCATCCGATAAATCTTTTATTATAGCCATTTCATTAAAAATAGTTCAAAGGTCAGATAGGAAAAATTCCTGTGTCGACGGAACCTGCCAGGGCCCTGAGACAGGCGTTATGAGTAATACTCGAGGGGCATATATAGTTCTTATGGAAGGGATGATCGTATAAACTTCGGAAAGGGCTCATTTGATTGGAAATTGAAAGTTCTTGTTCACTTTTTAAGAGTCAAAAGAGATCGGAGGGCAACTAGCCCCCCCCTCCTCCACGCCCTATATGCATCAGATAAAAATTTTGAGATAGACATTTTGTTAAAAATAGTTTCAAGTTCTGATAACAAAAAAAACTCCGGTGTCTCGACACAGCCCCCCAGGGCCCGGGGGTAGGCGTTGTAAGTTATGCCCTTGGCGCATATATGGTTGCTATGGAAGGGATGCTCGTATAAACTTCCTAGAGGGCTCATTTGATTGAAAAGTGAAAGTTGTAATTCACTTTTTAAGATTCAAAAGTGATTGGAGGGCAGCTAGCCTCCCCCCACACTCCATTAATTTTTTCCCCGGAGGCACTTCATATAGAAGGGATCGTCCTATAAACTTCAAAGGGGGCTGATTCGATTGGAAATAGAGAGTTCTAGTGCCCTTTTTAAGCGTCAAAATTGATCAGACGGCAACTAGCCCCCCCCCCCCAAGCTCTATTTCCCCAAATATATCTGATAAAAAATTTGAGGTCACCATTTTGTTAAAAATAGTTCAAAGGTGAGATAAGAAAACACTCCTGTGTTGACACAACCCCCCCCCCCCCCAAGGCCGGGGCGGGCGTTGTAAGTATTGCTCTGGGGGCATATATGGTTCTTATGGAAGGTATACTCGTATAAACTCCAGAGAGGGTTCATTTGAATGGAAATTAAAATTTTAGTTCATTTTCTCAGAGTAAAAAAAGATCGAAGGGCAACTAGCCCCTCCCTCCCTCCAAGCCTTTGGGTGTATCGGATGGATAAACCCATGCGATCGAAATGTCAGGTGACCTTTTTTTAAAAATAGTTCAACCATCAGATATTAAAACTGCAGGGTTGACAACCCTCCAGGGCCCAGGGACAGGCGTTGTAAGTAATACTGTGGGGATATATATGTATCTTATAGAAGGGATACTCGTATAAACTTCAGAGAGGGCTCATTTGATTGAAAATAAAAAGTTCTAGTTCACTTTTATAGAGTCAAAAGAGACCGAAGATCAACCTAGTCCCCCCAGGCCCTTTTTCCCCAAACCCATCCGATAAAAATTTTGAGATAGCAATTTTGTTAAAAATAGTTCAAACATCAAATAATAAAAACTCCGAGGTTGACAAAACCCCATTTTTTCACTTTGATATTGTTACTTTGATATCAGTTTTGATACTTTGATAAATATTTGATTTTTTTTAAGTTTGATTTTGAAATAAGGAGTTTTTAAAAACTTGAAATTTTTTGCAATCAAAAACAAACAAAAATTAATTAAAAATAAAACTTCCCGAAAAATAAGATTTTCAAAGAAAAGTAAAGGCCATTTTAAACTTAAGCTCAGCATATACAAATACCTTTTAAAATTCAAACTCAAAACAACCAGAAATTACTATTAAAGAATAACTGACACCCAAAACGAACAGAAATTAAATAAACAATCATAGCAAAAACAAACAACAAGTAATAATATAAATGAATAAATAGATCTTAAAGCGAGTAATGCTTGGATTGAATATGAAAATCAAGCTTAAAACTAAAAAAAGATATTTTCCTATTGAAGTATAAATGAAAGTTAAAACGAACAGAAATTAAATAAACAATCAATGCTAACAAACATACAATAATATTAATTTAGATTAATAAATAAATCTTAAAACGAGTGAAACTTAAATTGAATATGCAAATCAAACTTGAAACGAACAAAAATCACCACAAACAAGAGTTTGGGTCTGACCTCCTTCTCTCACTGTAAAAGTCTTAAACCTACTGCGTCATTGGCGCTTTACTGAAAACTATATGCGTCTTGAACAGTCTTGGAAAGTATAAACAACATCAAATTGAATATTTGATGTATAATGATATTAATTATTGAAAGATCCATCAGTTCAAGAATTTATTTCACTGTAATTGTATTTTTATTTTCAATGCTGTCAGAACTGGAAAAGAAAATATTTATAATATAATTCGTTTCCAGTTAAGGAACAATGACGTAGTAGGCTTTTGGTTTTTATTTACAGTTAGGAAAGGAGGCAGTATCCAAACACTTGTTTGTAGGGAAACTATATTCGTCTTTAACAACTTTAAAAAGAGCTAATAAATTAAACTGAATATTGATGTATAATGATATTAATTGCTGAAAGCTCATCAGTTCAAACTGTTACCATAATTTTAATGTTTATTTTCAATATTAAGTACAAAAGAAAATCTTTGTCATAAAATTGGTTTTCAGTAAAGCGCAAATGACGCAGTAGGTTTTAGACTTTTACAGTGACAGAAGGAGGTCATACCCAAACTCTTGTTTGTGGTGATTTTTGTTCGTTTCAAGCTTGATTTGCATATTCAATTTAAGTTTTACTCGTTTTAAGATTTATTTATTAGTTTACATAAATATTTTGTATGTTTGTTTGTATTGATTGTTTATTTAATTTCCGTTCGTTTTAAGTTTCATTTATACTTAAATAGGAAAATATTTTTTTACGTTTTAAGCTTGATTTTCATATCTAATCTAAGCATTACTCGCTTTAAGATCTATTTATTCATTTATATTATCACTTGTTGTATGTTTTTGCTATGATTGTTTATTTAATTTCTGTTAGTTTTGGGTTTCATTTATTCTTTAATAGTAATTTCTGGTCGTTTTGAGTTTGAATCTATTTCAAAAGTTATTTGTTTATGCTGAGCTTAAGTTTAAAATAGCCTTTACTTTTCTTTGAAAAACCTATTTTTCGGAAAGTTTTTTTTTTAATTAATCAAGAAAAAAAATTAATAAAATATGGAATTAAGTCATATGTCTTGTAGTCCCCTTTTACCTTTATTAATAGAAATACATTAAGAAAATCCAGAATATTATCTAGTATCGTTCTCTAAGAAAGCATTGGGAACAATAATGTCCAGAAATAGATATTCTCCAACTGCATGCCAAATTATTGCAGGAAACATGCCGTTTTAGCATGCGTGAAAAATGGGAAATCTCCTTGCGCGCAATAGGTTATTTCTAGAAAGTTCTTCTCGATACAGAATACTGGGGATACCAGGCTAGTCCTATCGCTTTTGGCACTTTTTCATTGGAATAAAATTGACCTTACGAGTCCCAGCGAGAACAAAGAACTAAAGAAAAGAAAAAAAAGAAAAAAGAAAGAAAAAAAGAATAGAAAAAAGAAAAAAAAACGCTTTGAATGTTTCGGCGCAAAATAGAATGTCAAAAAAGTATTGTGTGACAGTGATGTGTGCGCTGTCATTACGTAAGGTGCGCTGCCATTATGTAAGGTGTGCGCCGTCATTACGCAAGGTGTGCGCCGTCATTACGCTAGGTGTGCACCGTCCTAACATAAGACTCAGTCATTATGAAACACCCACGTGTTTGCCGTGTTTAGTTACAAGCGGGGATTCCCCAAGGTTTCCTGAAGTCTAGCTCGTCACACACGATGGCGTCATCCATATTACACCTGGTCACAGGAATCCTGGGTGTCTTCCAGAAAACAATAGATGTACCAAAAATGGCTATGAATCGTGGCTTCTATTTATAGTGGGACGAAGGGAGGATAACACAAGAAAACAATAGATAGGTCAAAAATGGCTACGAATCGTGGCTTCGATTTATAGTGGGACAAAGAGATGCCAATACAAGAAAACAATAGATATGCCAAAAATGGCTACGAATCCTGACAAAATGAAGGTTGCTAGGGAAAATATTGGAACACCTGGAAACAGGACTCTCATGGGAATCTTGCCAGGGATATTGTGACGTCAGAGGGCTCTCATAGGAATCTTGGGGAGGGGGGCTCTCATAGAAAGAAAAGTGGCATTACTACTCTCTGGATGCACTGCATGCACCACAGAGCAGCTTTCGTATCAAAAACTATAAGCGAGGAACTTCACAATATTTTTGCAAAAGTAACGAAAGTTATAAATTACATAAGAAACAGTCCATTAAAAGCATGGTTGTTCGTAAAACTGTGTGAAGATATGCGAGGTAATTACACGTCACTTCTGTAATATTGTGAAGCGTACTGGCTATCTCGTGCAAAAATGATTCAAAGGGAACTTGAACTGAAAGAAGAAATTGCTATGTTTTTCGAAGATTAATTAAAAAAAACTTTCCGAAAAATAAGTTTTTCAAAGAAAAGTAAAGGCCACTTTAAACTGAAGCTCAGCATATACAAATACCTTTTAAAATTCAAACTCAAAACGACCAGAAATTACTATTAAAGAATAAATGAAACCCAAAACGAACAGAAATTAAATAAACAATCATAGCAAAAACATACAACAAGTAATAATATAAATGAATAAATAAATCTTAAAGCGAGTAATGCTTAAATTGAATATGAAAATAAAGCTTAAAACGAAAAAAATATTCTCCTATTGAATTATAAATGAAACTTAAAAAGAACAGAAATTAAATAAACAATCAATGCAAACAAACATACAATAGATATTAATATAAATTAATAAATGAATCTTAAAAAAAGTGAAGCTTAAATTGAATATGCAAATCAAGCTTGAAACGAAAAAAAATCACCACAAACAAGAGCTTGGGTATGACCTCCTTCTCTCACTGTAAAAGTCTAAAACCTATTGCGTCATCGGCGCTTTACTGAAAACTATATGCGTCTTGAACAATCTTGGAAAGTATAAACAACATCAAACTGAATATTTGATGTATAATGATATTAATTGTTGAAAGATTAATCAGTTCAAGAATTTATTACACAAAATTGTATTTTTATTTTCAATACTGTAAGAACTGGAAAAGAAAATATTTGTAATATAATCCGTTTTCAGTCAAGCGCCAATGACGCAGTAGGCTTTTGGTTTTTATTTACAGTTAGGAAAGGAGGCTTATCTACTCACTGTTGTAGGGAAACTATTTTCATCTTTAACACTCTTAAAAAGAGCTAATACATTAAACTGAATATTTGATGCATAATGATACTAATTGCTGAAAGCTCATCAGTTCAAAATGTTACTATAATTTGAATGTTTATTTTCAATATTAAGTACAAAAGAAAATATTTGTCACAAAATTGGTTTTCAGTAAGCCGCAAATGACGCAGTAGGTTTTAGACTTTTACAGTGAGAGAAGGAGGTCATACCCCAACTCTTGTTTGTGGGGATTTTTGTTCGTTTCAAGCTTGATTTGCATATTCAATGTAAGTTTCACAAGTTTTAAGATTTAATTATTAATTTACATTAATATATATTGCATGTTTGTTTGCATTGATTGTTTATTTAATTTCTGTTCGTTTTAAGTTTCATTTAATCTTCCATAGGAAAATATTTTTTTTCGTTTTAAGCTTGATTTTCATATTCAATCTAAGCATTACTCGCTTTAAGGTTTATTTATTCATTTATATTATTACTTATTGTATGTTTTTGCTATGATTGTTTATTTAATTTCAATTCGTTTTGGGTTTCATTTATTCTTTAATAGTAATTTCTGGTCGTCTTGAGTTTGAATTTTAAAAGGTATTTGTATCTGCTGAGCTTAAGTTTAAAATGGCCTTTACTTTTCTTTGAAAAACTTATTTTTTGGAAAATTTTTTAAATTAATTTTTATTAATTGCTCGTTTTTGATTGCGAAAAAAAAATTCAAGTTTTAAATTTTTTTTATTTCAAAATCAAACTTTTAAAAAAATACAATATTCATCAAAGTATCAAAACTGATATCAAAGTAACAATATCAAAGAGAAAAAATGGGTTTGTGTCAACCTCGGGTTTTTTATTATCTGATGTTTGAACTATTTTTCACAAAATTGCTATCTCAAAATTTTTATCGGATGGGTTTGGGGAAAAGGGGCATGGGGGGACTAGATTAAGCTTCGGTCTGTTTTGACTCTTTAAAAGTGAACTAGAACTTTCTACTTTCAATCAAATGAGCCCTCTCTGAAGTTTATATGAGTATCCCTTCTATAAGAACCATATATATCCCCTGAGTATAACTTACAACGCCTGCCCCTGGGTCCTGGGGGGCTGTGTCGATCCTGGAGTTATAATATCTGATGGTTGAACTCTTTTTAACAAAATGATCACCTGAAATTTTTATCAGATGGGTTTGTCCATCCGATACACCCAAAGGCGTGGAAGGCGGGAAGGGTTAGTTACCCTCCGATCTTTTTTCATTCTGAGAAAATGAACTACAGCGTTTAAGTTCCGTTCAAAAGGACCCTCTCTGAAGTTTATACGAGCATACCTTCCATAAGAACCATATATTCCCCCAGAGCAAAACTTACAACGTCCACCCCAGCCCTGGGAGGGGGGGGGCTGTGTCGACACAGGAGTTTTTCTTATCTGACCTTTGAACTATTTTATCGAAACGACCCTACGTAAAGTAGCTTTTGTTACATGATCTTTGAACTATTTTTAACAAAATGGCTACCTCAAATCGGGGGGGGCCAGTTGCCCTCTGATCACTTTTGACTCTTAAAAAGGGCACTAGAACTCTCGATTTCCAATCGAATGAGCCCCCTTTGAAGTTTATACGACGACTCCTTCTATATGAAGTGCCTCTGGTAAAAAAAATGGAGTGTGGGGGAGGCTAGCTGCCCTCCAATCACTTTTGTGTCTTAAAAAGTGAATTACAACTTTCAATTTCCAATCAAATGAGCCCTCTAGGAAGTTTATACGAGCATCCCTTCCATAACAACCATATTTGTCCCCAGGGCATAATTTACAACCCCTACACCCCGGCCCTGGGGGGCTGTGTCGACACCAGAGTTTTTTGTTATCAGAACTTTGAACTATTTTTAACAAAATGTCTATCTCAGAATTTTTATCTGATGCATTTAGGGCGTGGGGGAGGGGGGCTAGTTGCCCTCTGATCTCTTTTTACTCTTAAAAAGTGAACAAGAACTTTCAATTTCCAATCAAATGAGCCCTCTCCGAAGTTTATACGAGTATCGCTTCTATAAGAACTATATATGCCCCTAGAGCGCTACTCATAATGCCTGCCTCCGGGTCCTGGCAGGTTCCGTCGACATAGGAATTTTTCCTATCTGACCTTTGAACTATTTTTAATGAAATGGGTATTATAAAAATTTTATCGGATGGGATTGAGGAAAAAAGGGTGTGTTGGGGGGCTAATTGCCCTCACATATCTTTTGACTCTTAAAAATTGAACTAGAACTTTAAATTTCCAATCAAATGAGCCCTCTCTGAAGTTTATACGAGCATCCCTTTCATAAGAACCATATACGCCCCCAGAATAACACTTACAAAGTCTATCCCCCGGGCTCTGGGGGGGGCGTTTTTGTTATCTAATTTTTGAACAATTTCCGAAACACTGGCTATCTCAAAATTTGTAGAGCACAGTTTTTGGGAAAAAAGAGCGTGGGGGGGATAGTCTAACTCTCTTGACTTTTAAAAGTGAACTAGAACTTTCAATTTCCAATCAAATAAGCCCTCTGTGAAGTTTATACGACCATCCTTTTCATAAAAACCATACAGGCCCTTAGGG
This sequence comes from Artemia sinica, assembly GCA_027921565.1. Taxonomy (NCBI): domain Eukaryota; kingdom Metazoa; phylum Arthropoda; class Branchiopoda; order Anostraca; family Artemiidae; genus Artemia; species Artemia sinica. Next base: position 42,340,533 of record CM051265.1, read on the forward strand.
CATAACTTAGAACGCCTTCCCCTGTGCCCTGGGGGGTTCTATTGACACCAGATTTTTCTTATCTGACCTTTGAACTATTTTTCACAAAATAAATATCTCAAAATTTTCATCAGATGTGTTTTGAAAACGAAGGCGTGGGGGGGGGCTAGCTGCCCTTGGATCTCTTTTGACAATTAAAAGGTGAGGTCGAACTTTCAATATCCAATGAAATGAGCCCTCTCTAAAGTTTATACGAACATCCCTTTCGTACGAACAATATATGCCCCAGGGCATAACTTACAACGCCTGCCCCCGGGCCCTTGGGGGTTGTGACGACACCTGAGTTTTTTTTTATCTGACTTTTGAGCAATTTTTCACTTAATGGTTATCTCAAAATTTTTATTGGATGCATTTGGGGAAAAAGAGGCGTGGGAGGGGGGGGGCAAGTTGCCCTCCAATCTATTTTAACTCTAAAAAACTGAACTAAAAATTTAAATTTCCAATCAAATGAGCCATCTCAGAATTTCTTGTGAGCATCCCTTCAATAAGAACCATATGTTCCTCTAAAGCATAACTTAAAACACCTGCCCTTGGGCCCCGGGGGGCTGTGTTTACCCCTGAGTTTTCTTTATATTGTCTTTGAACTATTTAAAAACAGCTATCTCAAAGGTCTTATCAGATATGTATGAGGAAAAAAGGGCGTGGAGGGGGGGGGCTAGGTGCCCTCCAATCTCTTTTCACTCTTAAAAAGTGAACTAGAACTTTCAATTTCCAATTAAATTATCCCTCTTTAAAGTTAATACGAGCATCCCTTCCATAAGACCCGTATATGCTCCCCGGACATAACTTACAACGCCTGCCCCTGGGCCGTGGTGGGTTGTGTCGACACCGTAATTTTTGTCATATGATCTTTGAATTACTTTTAACAAAATAGCTATCTTAAAATTTTTATTGGATGCATTTGGGAAAAAAGGGTTGGGGGGGGGAAGCTACTTGCCCTCCAATATCTTTTGACACTTAAAAAGTGAACTAGAACTTTTAATTTACAATCAAATGAGTCCTCTCTGAAGTTTATACGAGCATTCCTTCCATAAGAACCATATATGCCCCCAGGGCATAACTTATAACTTTGCCCCTGAAGACTGTGGGGGGAGTGTCCTGCTCAAACGGCAGCTAGCCTCCCCCCACAGTCCATTTATTTATTTCTCAGGCGCACTTCATACAGAAGGGGTCTTCGTACAAACTTCAAAGGGGGCTCATTTCAAAGGGGGCAAACTTTTTTCACTTTGATATTGTTACTTTGATACCAGTTTTGATACTTTGATGAAGATTTGATTTTTTTTTAAAGTTTGATTTTGAAATTAAGAATTTTTAAAAACTTGAAACTTTTTGCAATCAAAAACGAACAAAAATTAATGAATAAAAAATTCCCAAAAATAAATTTTTCAAAGAAAAGTAAAGGCTATTTTAAACTTAAGCTCAGCAGGTACAAATACCCGTTAAAATTAAAGCTAAAAACGACCAGGAATTACTATTAAAGAAAAAATGAAACCCCAAACGAACAGAAACTAAATAAACAATCATAGGAAAAAACATACAACAAGTAATAATATAAATGAATAAATAGATCTTAAAGCGAGTAATGCTTAGATTGAATATGAAAATCAAGCTTAAAACAAAAATATAGTTTGCTGTTGAAGTACATATAAAACTTAAAACGAACAGAAATAAAATACACAATCAATGCAAACAGACATACAATAGATGTTAATGTAAATGAATAAATAAATCTTAAAACGAGTGAAACTTAAATTGAATATGAAAATCAAGCTTGAAACGAACAAAAATCACTACAAACAAGAGTTGGGGTATCGCCTCCTTTTCTCACTGTAAAAGTCTAAAACCTACTGCGTCATTGGCGCTTTACTGAAAACTATATGTGTCTTGTACAGTCTTGGAAAATATAAACAACATCAAACTGAATATTTGATTTATAATGATATAGTTGTTGAAAGATCCATCAGTTCAAGAATTTATTTCACTCTTATTTTATTTTTATTTTCAATGCTGTAAGTACTGGAAAATAAAATATTTGTAATATAATTCGTTTCAGTGAGGCGCCAATGAGGCAGTAGGCATTTGGTTTTTATTTACAGTTAAGGAAGGGGGCGGTATCCAAACTCTTGTTTGTAGTGAAACTATCGTCTTGAACAATTTAGAAATTGAACTTCGTCTTGAACAATTCAGAAAGAACTATTAAATTAAACTGAATATCTGATGTATAATGATATTAATTGCTGAAAGCTCATTAGTTTAAAATTTAACTATAATTTTAATGTTTATATTCAATATTAAGTACAAAAGAAAATATTTGTAATAAAATTGGTTTTCAGTAAACCGCCAATGACGCAGTAGGTTTTATGCTTTTACAGTGAGAGAAGGAGGCAATATCCAAACTCTTGTTTGTGGTGATTTTTGTTCGTTTCAAGCTTTATTTGCATATTCAATTTAAGTTTCACCCGTTTTAAGATTTATTTATTCATTTACATTAATATATATTGTATGTTTGTTTGCATTGATTGTTTATTTAATTTCTGATCGTTTTAAGTTTCATTTGCACTTCAATAGCAAAATATTTTTTTTCGTTTTAAGCTTGATTTTCATATTCAATCTAAGCATTACTCGCTTTAAGCTCTATTTATTCATTTATATTATTACTTGTTGTATTTTTTTTGCTATGATTGTTTATTTAATTTCTGTTCGTTTTGGGTTTCATTTATTCTTTAATAGTAATTTCTGGTCGTTTTGAGTTTGAATTTTAACAGGTATTTGTATCTGCTGAGCATAAGTTTAAATCGGCCTTTACTTTTCTTTGAAGAACTTATTTTTCGGAAAGTTTGTTTTTTAATTATAGCTTAAAATGACGCAAGGCAACAGATTCTAAGGGTCGTGTCAAGGATTAGGGCAGTGGTTTCCAAACTTATTGTTGCTACACCTCCCTTAAAAATATTTAATCATTCCCCCCCCCCCCCCCCGTGAAGTTTTCATAAAATAAAATATACAAACAATTTTACTCTTATAAAATTTATTCCTACAAACTAATGTGAAAACGATATTTTAGTATTGTTTTTAATGAGATGGATGTGCCTGTCCATCAGCACAAAACTCGTCAAATCTTGGTGTTTATGACGACTAATTAAAAAAGACTTTCCGAAAAATACGTTTTTCAAAGAAAAGTAAAGGCCATTTTAAACTTAAGCGCAGGAGATGTGAATACCTGTTAAAATTCAAACTCAAAACGACCAGACATTACTATTAAAGAATAAATGAAACCCAAAACGAACAGAAATTAAATCAACAATCATAGCAAAAAACAAACAACAAGTATTAATATAAATGAATAAATATATCTTAAAGCGAGTAATGCTTAGATTGAATCAAACAGTTCGTGGTAACGAACTGTAAGTAAGGAGCGACCCGGCTCAATGGTAACCGAAACTCTAGAAAACGGGTTTTTGATACCAATAGATATATCAAAAGAATCAGATTTCAATGCTGATTTCAAATATATAACTTTCATCAAGTTTAGAGCTACCCATCAAAAGTTACGCGCCTGAGAAAATTTGGCTGATTTTCAAAAAAAGGGGGAAAGACCCCCTAAAAGTTATAGAACCTTAATGAAAATCACACCATCATATTCAGCGTATCAGAGAACCCTACTGTAGAGGTTTCAAGCTCCTATCTACAAAAATGTGGATTTTTGCATTTTTTGCCAGAAGAAAGATCACGGATGCGTGTTTATTTGTTTGTTTGTTTGTTTGTTTGTTTGTTTGTTTTTTTTTTTTTCCCAGGGGTGATCGTATCGACCCAGTGGTCCTAGAATATCGTGGGAGGGCTCATTGGAACGGAAATTAAAAGTTCTAGTGCCCTTTTTAAGTGACCAAAAAAATGGAGGGCAACTAGACCCCCTCCCACGCTTATTTTTTTACCAAAGTCACCCGATCAAAATTTTGAGATAGCCATTTTGTTCAGCATGGTCGAAAATATGATAAATATGTCTTTTGGGATGACTTAATCCCCCGAAGAACCCAGAGGGAGGGCTAAAAGATATGAACTTTACCCAATGTTAACATATAGTATTGGTTATTCGGAAGTATACAGAAGTTTTCAGGAGGTTTTTTTTCTGCTAGTGGGAGGGAAGGGTGGGTCGAGGGTTATGTTGGAGGATCTGTTCATGAAGGAAGTTTTCATGGGGGAGGGGAAATCGCCATGAAGGGGGCGCCGGACTTGCCAGCATTATTTATTGGTTATTGGGAAGTATACAACCATTTTCAGGAAGGATTTTTTCTGGAGGGGGGCTAGAGGAGGGAGTTACTCTGGAGAATATTTCCGTGGAGGATGTTTCTTGGGGGTAAGGGACATTTCTATGAAGGGGGCGCCGGATTTCCAAGCATTATTTAAAAAACGATCAGAAATTAAATAAAAAAAAACCAAGTTTTTTCAACTGAAATGTAAGAAGGAATATTAGAACTTAAAACGAACAGAAATTATAACGTATGTGAGGGGGTTCTCCCCCAAGTCAATACCTCGCTCTTTACGCTACAGTTTTTTTTTAGTGCTTTCAAAAGAGCTATCTATTCTAATTAAACGGCCTTTGTGATTCAGGGTTTGTGAATCAATTTTTTTTTTAACTTTTAACGTAAAGAGCGTGGTATTGACTAAGGGCAGAACCCCCTCATATACGTAATAACATATACGTAATAAAAAAACAATAAAAAAACAAGCGATACGGCTCAATAGTAATCGAAACTTTTAAAAACGTAATTTTGATGTCAATAAATGTATCAAAAGAATGTGTTTATTTTGCTGATTCTAAATATATAAATTTTATTAAGTTTAGTATCAAACAGTTCGTGGTAACGAACTGTAAGTAAGGAGCGACCCGGCTCAATGGTAACCGAAACTCTAGAAAACGGTATTTTGATACAAATAGATACATCAAAAGAATCGTATTGTAATGATGATTTCAAATATATAAGTTTCATCAAGTTTAATCCTTTCCATCAAAAGTTAGGCGCCTGAGAAAATTTGGCTGATTTTCGAAAAAGGGGGGAAAGACCCCCTAAAAGTCATAGAACCTTAATGAAAATCACACCATCATATTCCGCGTATCAGAGAACCCTACTGTAGAGGTTTCAAGCTCCCATCTACAAAAATGTGGAATTTTGCATTTTTTGCCAGAAGAAAGATCACGGGTGCGTGTTTATTTGTTTGTTTGTTTGTTTGTTTGTTTTTTTTTCCCCAGGGGTGATCGTATCGAACCAGTTGTCCTAGAATATCGTGAAAGGGCTCATTGGAATGGAAATTGAAAGTTCTAGTGCCCTTTTTAAGTGACCAAAAAAATGGAGGGCAACTAGGCCCCCTCCCACGCTCATTTTTTCCCAAAGTCACCTGATCAAAATTTTGAGATAGCCATTTTGTTCAGCATGTTCGAAAATATTATAAGTCTGTCTTTTAGGATGACTTAATCCCCCGAACTTCCCGGGGGGAGGGCTGAAAGTTATGAACTTTACCCAATGTTAACATATAGTATTGGTTATTTGGAAGTATACAGACGTTTTCAGGGGAGATTTTTCCTGGTAGTGGGGGGGAGGGGGGGGTGGTCAGGGGTTATGTGGAGGAGTCCTTCCATGAAGGGAGTTTTCATGGGGGAAGGGACATTGCTATGAAGGGGACGCCGGACTTCCCAGCATTATTTAAAAAAAAATCATAAATTTAATATAAAAAAACAAGTATTTCAACTACAACAGCAGCAACATCGAAACTTTAAACGAACAGAAAATATTACATATATAATTGGGTTCACCCCGTAGTCAATGCCTCGCTCTTTAAGCCAAAGATTTTTTAGTACTTTCATAAGAGCTATTTATTCTAATTAACGGCCTTTGTGATTAAGCGGTCATTTCTAAAGAATTGGAACAAGATTTGAACTTTCGCTTAAAGAGCAAGGTATTGACTAGGGGGCGAACCCCCTAATAAATGTATTAAAAATATATGAATAAGAAGTTCGTTACGTAAGTTAATTCGTAAGTTACGTATATTTATTACTAATAAAAACGTTCGTAAATAAAATTAAACAAGTTTCGAGAAAGCCATTTAACTAAATAAAAGTAAATTAATATGAAAATTTTGTTTTAATTATTCATGTACGGTGAGCCAAGATCAAAACCTGCATTTATTCAAAAAACGTTCAAAAATTAAAAAAAAAACAAGTTTTTTAAACTGAAAGTAAGGAGCGACATTAAAACTTAAAACGAACAGAAATTATTCTGTATATGAAAGAGACTGTCCCCTCCTCAACGCCTCGCTCTTTACGCTAAAGTTTGACTCTGTCTCACAACTTTATTTTTTAAAACAATAAAAAACTTTAGCGTAAAGAGCGAGGCGTTGAGGAGGGGACAGTCTCTTTCATATACAGAATAATTTCTGTTCGTTTTAAGTTTTAATGTCGCTCCTTACTTTCAGTTTAAAAAACTTGTTTTTTTTTTAATATGAAAATAAAGCTTAAAACGAAAAAGAATAGTTTGCTATTAAAGTATAAATGAAACTTAAACGAACAGAAATTAAATAAACAATCAATGCGAACAAACATACAATATATGTTAATGTAAATGAGTAAATAAATCTTAAAACGAGTGAAACTTCAATTGAAGATGCAAATCAAGTTTGAATCGAATAAAAATAACTACAAACAAGAGTTAGGGTATCACCTCACTGCAGAAGCTTAAAACCTACTGCGTCATTGGCGCCTTACTGAAAACTATATGAGTCTTGAACAGTCTTGGAATGTATAAACAAAATCAAACTGAATATTAGATGTATAATGATATTAATTGTTGAAAGATCCATCTGTTCAAGATTTTTTTTTCACTGTAATTTATATTTTCATTTTCAAAGCTGTAAGAACTGGAAAAGAATTAATTTGTAATATAAGAGAAATTTGTTTTGAGTGAAGCGCCAATGACGCCGAAGGCTTTAGGTTTTTGCAGTTAAAGAAGGGGGCAGTATCAAAATTTTGTTTGTAGTGAAACTATATTTGTCTTGACCAGTCTTGGAAAGAACTAATAAATTAAACTGAATAGTTGATGTATAGTGATATTAATTGCTGAAAGCCCATCAGTTCAAAATTGTACTGTAATTTTAATATTTATTTTCAATATTAAGTACAAAAGAAAACATTTGTAATATAATTCGCTTTCAGTAAAGCGCCAATGACGCAGTAGGTTTTAGGCATCTGCAGTGAGACAATACCCAAACTCTTGTTTGTAATTATAGTTAAATTTTATTCGATTCAAACTTGATTTGCATATTCAATTTAAGTTTCACTCGTTTTAATATTTATTTATTCATTTACATTAATATATATTGTATGTTTGTTCGCATTGATTTTTATTTAATTTCTGTTCGTTTTAAGTTTCATTTATACTTTAATAGCAAAATATTTGTTTTCGTTTTAAGCTTGATTTTCATATTCAATCTAAGCATTACTCGCTTTAAGATCTATTTATTCATTTATATTATTACTTGTTGCATGTTTTTTGCTATGATTGTTTATTTAATTTCTGTTCGTTTTGGGTTTCATTTATTCTTTAATAGTAATTTCTGGTCATTTTCAGTTTGAATTTTAACAGGTATTTGTGTCTCCTGAGCTTAAGTTTAAAATGGCCTTTACTTTTCTTTGAAAAACTTATTTTTCGGAAAGTTTTTTTTAATTAATTTTTGTTCGTTTTTGATTGCAAAAAGTTTCAAGTTTTTATGGCATGGGGGGTGGGGTGCTTACTGTCCGATTATTCTTGGATTTAAAAAACGGATCTAGAACTTTCAATTTAAATCGAATGAGGCTTTTTTCAAAGTCTGTACGATTACCTCTTTGATAAAAACCTTATGTATGAACAATAGACAGCTTGCATAATTTGTGGACAGCGATTGGCAACAATGAAAGGATAGAAAAAATAGCTCAAATGAGGGTGTTTTGACCATTTCACTTGCTGACACAAAGGGATCACGACTGTTTGGAATTGACCTTAATAGGATTTTGTGTGCCAAAGCAATTTTGTATCTATCACAGAGTATGTATTTTAACCTTATAATTGGATAATTATAATAGATTTACCATGTGTTCTTCCCATACAAAACTTTACCTTATTAAAGTCTTTGGGGTGGGGGCGGCGTAGATGGCAGAAGGAAGAAAACTTTAGCGTAGACAGAGAGGGGAGGGTGAGGTTGGAGACTCATCCAATACGGGGTGGAACTTCACTTATCTCCTCCGTTCCTGATTTAGGAGATCAGACACACTCATTAAGCTGTAGAATGTTGGACCGCTTGAGTTGTGGAAGACGTTAAAATACTCAAAAACACTTTATAATTTCAGTTATTGCAGGATTGATTTCATAGATTGTGGAATGGTGAGCCCCAAGCCCATCATTTGGGTGAACCTCAACTCATAATATGCAATTTTGATTAATTGTTCCGTGTTATGTGCACATATTATTCTATATATGTTATTTTGAGTTATACTTCACATTGCGTTCATTTTAAGGCTTGAGATAAAAACTGAAACCTTAGCGGAGACAGGGGTGGGGGGAAGTCTATCCCCTCAAATGCATAATTGAGCAGCCACAGAGAAAGTAATACAAATGAAATGAGTAGTATGAAATGAGTAAAATGAGTAAATAAATCTTAAAACGAGTGAAACTTAAATTGAATATGCAAATTAAGTTTGAATCGAATAAAAATAACTACAAACAAGAGTTTGGGTATCGCCTCACTGCAGAAGCCTAAAACCTACTGCGTCATTGGCGCTTTACTGAAAACGAATTATATTACAAATGTTTTCTTTTGTACTTAATATTGAAAATAAATATTAAAATTACAGTACAATTTTGAACTGATGGGCTTTCAGCAATTAATATCACTATACATCAACTATTCAGTTTAATTTATTAGTTCGTTTCCCAGATTGGTCAAGACAAATATAGTTTCACTACAAAAAAATTTTGATACTGCCCCCTTCTTTAACTGCAAAAACCTAAAGCCTTCTGCGTCATTGGCGCTTCACTGAAAACGAATTTCTCTTATATTACAAATTAATTCTTTTCCAGTTCTTACAGCATTGAAAATGAAAATAAAAATTACAGTGAAAAAAAAAATCTTGAACAGATGGATCTTTCAACAATTAATATCATTATATATCTAATATTCAATTTGATTTTGTTTATACTTTCCAAGACTGTTCAAGACTCATATAGTTTTCAGTAAGGCGCTAATGACGCAGTAGGTTTTAAGCTTTTGCAGTGAGACGATACCCAAACTCTTGTTTGTAGTTATTTTTATTGATTCAAACTTGATTTGCATCTTCAATTTAAGTTTCACTCGTTTTAAGATTTATTTACTCATTTACATTAATATATATTGTATGTTTGTTCGCATTGATTGTTTATTTAATTTCTGTTCGTTTTAAGTTTCATTTATACTTTAATAGCCAACTATTCTTTTTCGTTTTAAGCTTGATTTTCATGTTCAATATAAGCATTACTCGCTTAAGATATATTTATTCAGTTATATTAATACTTGTTGTTTGTTTTTTGCTATGATTGTTTATTTAATTTCTTTTCGTTTTGGGTTTCATTTATTCTTTAATAGTAATTTCTGGTCGTTTTGAGTTTGAATTTTAAAAGTTATTCATATCTCCTGAGCTTAAGTTTAAAATGGCCATTACTTTTCTTTTAAAAACTTATTTTTCGGAAAGTTTTTTTTTAATTAATCGTCATAAACACCAAGATTTGACAAACTTTGTGCTGATGGCCAGGCACATCCATCTCATTAAAAACAATACTAAAATATCGTTTTCGCATTAGTTTATAGGAATTAGTTTTATAAGAGTAAAATTGTTTGTGTTTTTATTTTATGAAAACTTCAGGGGGGGGGGGAATGATTAAATATTTTTAAGGGAGGCGTAGTAACATTAAGTTTAGAAACCACTGCCCTAATCCTTCACACGACTCTTAGAATCTGTTGCCTTGCGTCATTTTAAGCTATAATTAAAAAAAAAACTTTCCGAAAAATAAGTTTTTCAAAGAAAAGTAAAGGCTGATTTAAACTTATGCACAGCAGATATAAATACCTGTTAAAATTCAAACTCAAAACGACCAGAAATTACTATTAAAGAATAAATGAAACCCAAAACGAACATAAATTAAATAAACAATCATAGGAAAAAAAATACAACAAGTAATAATATAAATGAATAAATAGAGCTTAAAGCGAGTAATGCTTAGATTGAATATGAAAATCAAGCTTAAAACGAAAAACAATATTTTGCTATTGAAGTATAAATGAAACTTAAAACGATCAGAAATCAAATAAACAATCAATGCAAACAAACATACAATATATATTAATGTAAATGAATAAATAAATCTTAAAACGAGTGAAACTTGAATTGAATATGCAAATAAAGCTTGAATCGAACAAAAATCCCTACAAACAAGAGTTGGGGTATTGCCTCCTTCTCTCACCGTAAAAGTATAAAACCTACTGCGTCATTGGCGCTTTACTGAAAACCAATTTTATTACAAATATTTTGTTTTGTACTTAATATTGAATATAAACATTAAAATTATAGTTAAATTTTGAACTAATGAGCTTTCAGCAATTAATATCATTATACATCAGATATTCAGTTTAATTTATTAGTTCTTTCTGAATTGTTCAAGACGAAGTTCAATTTCTAAATTGTTCAAGACGATAGTTTCACTTCAAACAAGAGTTTGGATACCGCCCCCTTCCGTAACTGTAAATAAAGACCAAATGCCTACTGCCTCATTGGCGCCTCACTGAAAACGAATTATATTACAAATATTTTATTTTCCAGTTCTTACAGCATTGAAAATAAAATAAAACTAGAGTGAAATAAATTCTTGCACTGATGGATCTTTCAACAACTAATATCATTATAAATCAAATATTCACTTTGATGTTGTTTATACTTTCCAAGACTGTTCAAGACGCATATAGTTTTCAGTAAAGCGCCAATGACGCAGTAGGTTTTAGGCTTTTACAGTGAAAAAGAAGGCGATACCCAAACTCTTGTTTGTAGGGATTTTTGTTCGTTTCAAGCTTGATTTTCATATTCAATTTAAGTTTCACTCGTTTTAAGATTTATTTATTCATTTATATTCATATCTATTGTATATTTGTTTGCATTGATTGTGTATTTAATTTCTGTTTGTTTTAAGTTTCATATATACTTCAACAGCAAAATATATTTCATTCAATCTAAGCATTACTCGCTTTAAGATCTATTTATTCATTTTTATTATTACTTGTTGTATGTTTTTTCCTATGATTGTTTATTTAGTTTCTGTTCGTTTTGGGTTTCATTTTTCTTTAATAGTAATTCCTGTTCGTTTTTAGTTTTAATTTAACAGGTACTTGTACCTGCTGAGCTTAAGTTTAAAATGGCCTTTGCTTTTCTTTGAAAAATTTATTTTTGGGAATTTTTTTTTTCATTAATTTTTGTTCGTTTTTGATTGCAAAAAGTTTTAAGTTTTTAAAAATTCTTAATTTCAAAATCAAACTTTAAAAAAAAATCAAATCTTCATCAAAGTATCAAAACTGGTATCAAAGTAACAATATCAAAGTGAAAAAAGTTTGCCCCCTTTGAAATGAGCCCCCTTTGAAGTTTATACGAAGACCCCTTCTGTATGAAGTGCGCCTGGGAAATAAATAAATGGACTGTGGGGGAAGGCTAGCTACCCTCCGATAACTTTTACTCTTAAAAAGTGAATTACAACTTTCAATTTCCAATCAAATGAGTCCTCTATGAAGTTTACACAAGCATCCCTACCATAACAACCATATATACCACCAGGGCATAACTTACAACGCCTTCCCTCGGGCCCTGGGGGGCTGTGTCGACACCAGAGTTTTAGTTATCTGAACTTTGAACTATATTTAACAAAATGTCTATCTCAAAATTTTTATCTGATGCATTTAGGGCTTGGAGGGGGGAGATGGCGGGGGCTAGCTGCCCTCCAATATTTTTTGACTCTTAAAAAGTGAACGAGAACTTTGAATTTCTAATAAAATGAACCCTCTCCGAAGTTTATACAAGCATGCCTTCCATAAACACGATATATGCCCCAAGAGCATCACCTACAACGCCTGCGTCTGAGCCATGGAGGGTTGCGTCGACAAAGGAGTTTTTCTTATCTGAACTTTGAATTATTTTTAATAAAATGGATATTTTAAAAATTTTATCGGATAGGCTTGGGGAAAAAAGGGTGTGTGGGAGGGGGGGGGAGTATTTGCCCTCAGACATCTTTTGACTCTTAAAAAGAGAACTAGAACTTTCAATTTCCAATCAAATGAGCCCTCTATGAAGTCTATACGAGCATCCCTTTCATAAGAACCATACACGCCTCTAGGACAACCCTTACAACGCCTACCCCCTGGGCCCTGGGGGGTTTTGTTGACACCCGAGTTATTGTTATCTAATTTTTGAGCAATTAAAAAAAAACTGGCTATCTCAAAATTTGTAGCGGATGTGTTTGGGGAAAAAAGGCTGGGGTGGGCTAGTTGCCCTTAAATCTCTTGACTCTTAAAAAGAGAACTAGAACTTTCAATTTCCAATCATATGAGCCCTCTCTGAAGTTTATACGAGCATCCCTTTCATAAGAACCATACACGCCTCTAGGACATCACTTAAAACGCCTTCTCCCGGGCCCTGGGGGGTTGTATTGACACCGAAGTTTTTCTTATCCGACCTTTCAACTGTTTTATTTAAATGTCAATCTAAAAATTTTCATCAGATGGGTTTGGAAAAAGAAGGCGTGGGGGGCTAGTTGTCCTCGGATTTCTTTTGACTGTTAAAAAGTGAAATCGAACTTTCAATTTCTATTCAAATGGGCCCTCTCTGAAGTTTATATGAGTATCCCTTTCATAAGAACAATATATGCCCCAGGGCATAACTTACAAAGCCAGCCCCCGGACCGTGGGGGTTGTGTCAACACCTGAGTTTCTGTTATCTGACTTTTGAACAATTTTTAAATTAATGGCAATCTCAAAATTTGTATCGCATGCATTCGGAAAAAAGGGGCGTGGGGCTAGTTGCCCTCCAATCTCTTTTGAATTTCAAAAACTGAACAAGAACTTTCAATTTCCAATCAAATTAGCCCTCTCTCAAGCTTTCACGAGCATCCCTTTCATAAGAACCATATATTCCCCCAGGGCATAACTTACAACGCCTGCCTTCTGGCCCTGGGGGGGGGGGCTGTGTCGACCCTGGAGCTTTTGTTATATGGTCTTTGAACTATTTTTAAAAAAATGTCTATCTAAATGTTCTTAGCAGATGGGTTTGAGAAAAAAAGGGCGTGGACGGGGGGCTAGGTGCCCTCCAATCTCTTTTGACTCTTAAAAAGAGAACTGGAACTTTCAGTTTCCAATCAAAAGAGCCCTCTTTGAAGTTTATACGAGCATCCCTTCCATAAGAACCACATATGCCCCCAGAGCATAACTTACCACGCCTGCCCCCGGACCCTGGGGGGTTGTGTTGACACGGAGTTTTTGTTATATGATCTTAGAACCATTTTTAACAAAATAGCCATGTCAAAATTTTTATTGGATGCATTCGGGAAAAAAGGGCGTGGGGGGCTAGTTACCCTCCAATATCTTTTGACGCTTTAAAGTGAACTTTCAGTTCCAAATCAAATGAGCCCTCTCTGAAGTTAATACGAGCATTCCTTCCATAAGAATCATATATGACCCCAGGGCATAACTTATGACCCCTGCCCTCAAGACCATGGGGGGCTGTCATGCTCAAAGATATAATTTCCAGAACTTTCCACCACGTTGAACAAAATGGCTATCTCAAAATTTTTATTGGATGTGTTTGGGGAAATATTGGGCCTGGAAGGGGTGTTAAATGCCTTCCAATTACTTTTGACTATTAAAAAGGGCACTAGCCATTTAAATTTCCAATCGAATTAGCCTTTTTTGAAGCTTTTACGATAACGCTTTCCATAAAAACCTTATATGCCCCCAGGGCATAACTTACAACCCGTGCCCTGAGGGCTGTGGGGGGGGGGGGGGTTGTCATCCTCAAATACGTAATTTCCAGAATTTTCCACCAGGTTGAAGAAAATGGCTATCTCAAAATTTTGATTGGATGTGTTTGGGGAAAGGGTGGGCATGAGAGGGTGGTTAGTTGCCCTCTAATCACTTTCGACTATTAAAAAGGGCACTATCCCTTTGAATTTCCAATCGGATGAGCCTTTTTTGAAGTTTCTACGACAAAGCTTTCTATAAAAAGCTTACATGCCCCCAGGGCATAACTTAAAACCCTTGCCCTGAGGGCTTTGGGGGAGCATCCTCCTCAAAAACATAATTTCTATCTGCAAATCCACTACGTAAAACAAAATGGATATCTCAAAATTTTGATTGGATGTGTTTGGGGAAATGGTGGGCGTGGAAGGGGTGTTAGTTGACTTCCAATCACTTTTGACCCTTAAAAAGGGCTCTAGAACTCTCGATTTCCAATCGAATCAGCCCCCTTTGAAATTTTTACCACGACCCCTTCCATATGAAGTTCCTCTGGGAAAAAAAATAATTAATAAATAATAATAACAAAAACCATTGGAGCCGTATGGCCTTTACTATAGGCAACGCTATAGCGTTTGCCTCTGATACAAAGGGCTAAGTTTTGTTTTGATTTAGATGTGGATTTTTGATCTCTCTCTTTAGATGCAGTTCCTGCACTCAGTTTGCCAAAATATCGAAGCTGTAAAATCTGAGAAACTACTAAGGGTATTTAATTGAAATTTTAAAGGAATTTTAATAGGAATGTTAAACTAAACCAAAATATACGAGATAGCCGTTTTGTTTAACGTATTTGAAAGATCTGGAAATTATGTCTTTGAGGATGGACACTTTCCCCACAGCCCTTAGGGCAAGGGTTGTAAGTTTTGCCCTGAGGGTATATAAGGTTTTTATTGAAAGCATTGTCATAGTAACTTCAAAAAGAGTTCATTCGATTGGAAGTTGAAAGGGCTGTTGCCCTTTTTAATAGTCAAAGTGATTGAAGGGCTAACCCTTTAGTGATTGAAACTAACCCCTCTCTCACGCCCACCATTTCCCCAAACACATTAAATCAAAATTTGAGATAAATGTTTTGTTCAACGTAGTTAAAGGTCCGGAAATTATGTCTTTGAGGATGACACTCCCCCTACAGCCCTTCGGGCAAGGGTTGAAAGTTATGCCCTGGGGGCATATAAGTTTTTTATAGAAAGCGTTGTCATAGAAACTTCAAAAAAATCACATTTGAATGGAATTGAAAGGGCTAGTGCCCTTTTTGATAGTCAAAAGTAACTCCAAAAGTAACGAGCAACTAACCCCCTTCTCACGCCCACCATTTCCCCAAACACATCCAATCAAAATTTTGAGATAGCCATTTTGTTCAACGTAGTTTAGATTTCTGGAAATTATGTCTTCGAGGATGACAAACCCCCCCACCCCGCATGGCAAGGGTTGTAATTTATGCCCTGGTAACATATAAGGTTGTAAAGAAAGCATTATGTAGAAACTTAAAAATGGCTCATTCAATTGGAAATTGAAATGGCTAGTGCACTTTTTAATAGTCATAAGTGATTAGAGGGCAACTAACCTTCTCAAACACCCACCATATCCCCAAACACATTCAATCAAAATTTGGAGATAGCCATTTTGTTCAACGTAGTTCAAAGTTGGAATGGAAATTGAAAGGGCTAGTGCCCTTTTTGATAGTCAAAAGTAACTCCGAAAGTAACGAGCAGCTAACCCCCTTCTCGCGCCCACCATTTCCCCAAACACATCCAATCAAAATTTTGACATAGCCATATTGTTCAACGTAGTTTAGATTTCTGGAAATTAGGTCTTTGAGGATGACAACCTCTCCCCCACAGTCCTCAGTGTAAGGGTTGTAAGTTATGCATTTTTATAGAAAGGGTTTGTTGTAGAAAGTCTTAAAAGAGCTCATTCGATTGTAAATAGAAAGGGCTAGTGCCCTTTTTAATAGTAGAAAGGGATTGAAGGGCAACTAACCCCCCCCCCCTCTCTTGCACCCACGATTTCCCCAACCCCATCCAAATAAAGTTTTGAGATAGCTATTTTTTTCAACGTAGTTGAAAGTTCTAGAAATTATGTCTTTGAGGATGACAACCCCTCACACTACTCAGGGTACGGGTCGTAAGTTATACCCTGGGCATAGAAGGCTTTTATAGAAACCGTTGTCATAGAAACTTCAAAAAGGGCTCATTCAATTAGAAATTGAAAGGGCTAGTGCCCTTTTTAATAGTCAAAAGCAATTGGAGGGCCAAATTCGCCCTCCCCTGCCATCATTTCCCCCAACACTTCCAATAAACATTTTGATATAACCATTTTGTGTAGCGTAGTTGAAGGTTCGAGAAATTATGTTTTGGAGTATGGCATACCGCCCCCCTCAGCCCTCAGGGCTAATGTTGTAAGTTGTGCCCTGGGGCAAATAATTTTTTTATAGAATGCATTGTCGTAAAAACTTCAAAAATGGCTCATTCGATTGGAAATTGAGAGGGCTATTGTCCTTTTTAATAGTCGAATGAAATCGGAGGGAGAATCACCCCCCACGCCCATAATTTCCCCAAACATTTTTGATCAACATTTGGATATGGCCATTTTGTTCAACGTAGTTGAAAGGTCTGGAAATTATGTCTTTGAGGATGACAACTCTCCCCCCAAAGCCGTCAGGACAAGGGTCGTAAGTTATGACCCGGGGGCATATGAGGTTTTTATAGAAAGTTTTGTTTTAGAAGCTTCAAAAAGGGCTCAATCGATTGGGAATTGAGAGGACTAGTATTTATTTCATTAGTCGAAAGTGATCAGAGGGCAAATGCCCCTCACCCTACGCCCATTATTTCCCCAAACACTTCCAATCAAAATTTTGAGATATCTATTTTGCTCAGCGTATCAGAGAGGTCTGGAAATTATGTTTTTGAGGATAACAAATCTCCCCAGCCCTCAGGGCAAGGGTTGTAAGTTATGCCCTGGGGACATATACGGTTTTTATTGAAAGTTTGGTCATATAAACTTGGGAGGGGCTTATTGGATTGGTAATCAGACGCTCTAGTGCTCTTTTTAAGAGTCAAAGTGATCGTACGGCAGCTACCCCCCCCCCCCCCATACGCAAACACACACACGTCGTATTCTCCCGAAGTGTATGTAATAGAAATTTTGAGATTGCTATTCTATTCAAAATAGTTTAAATATCATATAACAAGGCTCCTGGGGTTGAAACACACCCCAAAGATTAAGGGGCAAGGGTTGTAAGTTATGCCCAGGGGGTATTTAAGGTTCCTATGGAAGGGATGGTTGTTTAAGTTTAGAAGAGGCTCAGTCTTTCTCCCAAAAAAGGACTATGTCAATATAAAACGAACAGAAGCTAATTGAAAAAAAATTCCACTAAATAAGTTTTAAAAAAGTAAAGAACACCATTAAACCAAACATGAACAAAAATAGAATCAAATAATCTAACAAGCATACAACTACCAAAAATCAATATGAATAAATAAATAAAACCTAAAACAATCAGAAATTAAAATAAATAACAGAGTAAAACTCAACACGAGCAGAAATTAACATGAGTAGGGTTCTAAACCCCAAGCTATAATTAATAGAATATTATTTGTACTTTACTGAAAAAAACTATTTTAAATGTTTTCACTTTTATTACTTCAAGAAATCAAAAATTAATTAAGATTTTGAGGAATAAATATCAGCATATGTATGTTAAACTCACAATGCACATTTTTTTCAATAAATTCATTTGAATTTTTTCAGTGAAGTACAAATTATATTCTGGCTTTTAGAAAGCTTGGGGTTTAGAATCCTACTCATATTAATTTCTGATCTTTCTGAATTTGACTCTGTTATTTATTTTAATTTCTGTTTGTTTTGGGTTTTATTTATTTATTGATACTGATTTGTGGTAGTTGTATGCTTGGTAGATTATTTGATTCCATTTTTGTTCATTTTCGGTTTCATGGAGTTGTTTACTTTAAAAAAAAAAAAAACTTATTTTGTGGAAAAACTTTTATAATTAATTAAAAAAAAATTTCTGAGAGCACCTACTGTGTCACATTCTCATTAGGGGCCCTCTCCAGGCCACTCAGCGCATCCCCAGGTGGCGGATAGGGGAGCGTCCTACAGATGTGTAGGGTACCTCCCGTAAAGGGAGGCACGGACCAAAGGGGGCACCTAGCCCCTGAGGGTCCATAAACTGAAACTAGGGGTACCCTCACCTGGGGGCCATAAATACAGGTGGAGGAGGAAGAAGGCTCCTCTTATGCACACTGAGAAGGGCCCACCGGCGTGTGGACATGTCCCGCTAGTTGCAAACCTTCTTCCAGCAATGGGTTAAATAGGTGATACCATCAGATGGCTAATTTGACAGTGTATATATACAAATCTTTGAATTAGCCAACCGGCCAACCAGTATTTTAAGCTTAGGAGTCCAGCTGGACATAAGGAAAAATATTAAGAAAACAGTTCTTACTCCATAATATGCAGAATAATTCTAGTTAACACATTTTGCAGGGGGAGAGCCTTTATCTTCACTTCTTTCCTTGTTTTTCCAGTTTTTCTAAGAAATTCATGAATTTCTTAGGACCTATATATTCACAGAAGATATAACCCCACCCCCTTAATGTGCAAATATATACCTAGAATTGCATCCTCAATCTAAATATAACATCCATTTGCATCACCAATGAATTTTACTCCTATATTAGCCATATAGTGGATGTCCGGTTAAATTGTATGGTACTGTAGGATACCATCGTGGGAGGATCCTCTTTAGGAGGACAACTGCGAAATATGGGTGCAAGATCCAGATTCGGACAACGGCCTCTGCATGTTGGGTATGCGGTGGTATGCTCCGGCAAACCACTCAGAGGTTGGCGTCCCTGCCCACAGAGCTTGAGAGTAGTAGGTACCGGAAGGTACCGACTCCTGCCTCTATTGGGGTCACCACCACCTTTGCTGAGGTTAAGTATGATGTCTTATGACCGCTCCTTATCTGATGAGGCAAAGTCTGTCTTAGGAGTTCTTTTGTCCGCTGTTTGGGCCAACTAATTGAAAAAAAATTCCACTAATTAAGTTTTAAAAAAGTAAGAAAACACCATTAAACCAAAAATGAACAAAAATAGAATCAAATAATCTACCAAGCATACAACTACCACAAATCAATATCAATAAATAAATTAAACCTAAAACAAACAGAAATTAAAATAAATAACAGAGTCAAACTCAAAACGAGCAGAAATTAACATGAGTAGGGTTCTAAACCCCAAGCTATAATTAATAGAATATTATTTGTACTTTGCTGAAAAAAACTATTTTAAATGTTTTCACTTTTATTACTTCAAGAAATCAAAAATTAATTAAGATTTTGAGGAATAAATATCAGCATATGTATATTAAACTCACAATGCACATTTTTTTCAATAAATTCATTTGAATTTTTTCAGTGAAGTACAAATTATATTTTGGCTTTTAGAAAGCTTGGGGTTTAGAATCCTACTCATATTAATTTCTGCTCTTTCTGAATTTGACTCTGTTATTTATTTTAATTTCTGTTTGTTTTGGGTTTTATTTATTTATTGATACTGATTTGTGGTAGTTGTATGCTTGATAGATTATTTGGTTCCTTTTTTGTTCATTTTTGGTTTAATGGAGTTGTTTACTTTTTTTAAAAAAACTTATTTTGTGGAAAAACTTTTTTAATTAATTAAAAAAAAAGTTTCTGAGAGCACCTACTGTGTCACATTCTCAGTAGGGGCCCTCTCTAGGCCACTCAGCGCATCCCCAGGTGGCGGATAGGGGAACGTCCTAAAGATGTGTAGGGTACCTCCCATAAAGGGAGGCACGGACCAAAGGGGGCACCTAGCCCCTGAGGGTCCATAAACTGAAACTAGGGGTACCCTCACCTGGGGGCCATAAATACAGGTGGAGGAGGAAGAAGACCCCTCTGATGCACACTGAGAAGGGCCCACTGGCGTCTGGACATGTCCCGCTAGTTGCAAACCTTCTTCCAGCAATGCGTTAAATTGGGGATACCATCAGATGATTAATTTGACAGTGTATATATACAAATTTTCGAATTAGCCAACCGGTCAACCAGCATTTTAAGCTTAGGAGTCCAGCTGGACACAAGGAAACATATTAAGAAAACAGTTCTTACTCCATAATATGCAGAATAATCCTAGTTAACACATTTTGCAGGGGGAGAGCCTTTATCTCCACTTCTTTCCTTGTTTTTCCAGTTTTTCTAAGAAATTCATGAATTTCTTAGGACCTATATATTCACAGAATATATAACCCCACCCCCTTAATGTGCAAATATATACCTAGAATTGCATCCTCAATCTAAATATAACATCCATTTGCATCACAAATGAATTTTACTCCCATATTAGCCATATAGTGGATGTCCGTTTAAATTGTATGGTACTGTAGGATACCATCGTGGGAGGATCCTCTTTAGGAGGACAACTGCGAAATATGGGTGCAAGATCCAGATTCGGACAACGGCCTCTGCATGTTGGGTATGCGGTGGTATGCTCCGGCAAACCACTCAGGGGTTGGCGTCCCTGCCCACAGAGCTTGAGAGTAGTAGGTACCGGAAGGTGCCGACTCCTGCCTCTATTGGGGTCACCACCACCTTTGCTGAGGTTAAGTATGAGGTCTTATGACCGCTCCTTATCTGATGAGGCAAAGTCTGTCTTAGAAGTTCGTTTGTCCGCTGTTTGGGCCAACTACCCATCCAGCCGATATGTACCAAGTTTTCAAACGGAAAAAAACAGCCTAGGATCGGATTTCGTTCTAGTAGACGACCAAATGCGCACCCCAAGACAATTCTTACGGGTACGTTTACTGTTACCCACTGCAATGTGCGTAGTCTCCGATCCAAGTTGGATCACCTACAGCACATGATGAATGAGGTCTCCCCTTCTGTCATGTGTGTATCCGAGACCAACCTGAATTCTAGCGTCATTGTTAGTGAGATCAGTGTTCCTGGTTACACTCTGCTCAGGCTGGATCGCAAAAACCCGAGAAGCTCGACTTTTGGTGGATGTGGTGTTGCTATGTACCTTATAAATAGCATCCCTTTTTTGGCACTTTCGATTCCTAGCGATAAGGAGGTCCTTTGGGTTAAAGTAAAACTATCAAACAAATCGTTTGTTATTGGTACAGTCTATAACCCACCAAAGATGAAAATCACCGAACATCTGGAAGATTGCTTGGAATTTTTGAAGCAAAAGTTCCCTAAATCAGGTATAATAATCCAAGGAGACTTCAACATTCATCATGGCCCCTGGCTGAAAAGTCGTACGACTGATGCGGAGGGCTTAGCTCTGCTAGACCTGAGTCTTGCTTACTGCCTAGAATAACTTGTTGAATTTGACACTTACATCAGCCCTTATGGATCATCCAGGCTT
The DNA here is from genome assembly GCA_027921565.1 of Artemia sinica. Classification (NCBI taxonomy): domain Eukaryota; kingdom Metazoa; phylum Arthropoda; class Branchiopoda; order Anostraca; family Artemiidae; genus Artemia; species Artemia sinica. The sequence continues at coordinate 42,362,078 of CM051265.1, forward strand.
GATCTCTTCTTAACTGATCATTCGGATTCCTTTAGTGTTGAAAGCTATCCTTTTGCTAGCGACCATGTGGCAGTTATAGCTCGTGGAAATCTCAAAATACCCGCACAGACTGGGATGGTCGGCGAAACTTCTTATCGGCAAAGCCTTGGAGTACATTTTTAAAAGAAGCCCCACATAAAGCAGCGGCACTTTACGAAAAAGCGATTACAGAGGCTATTGAGCAATTCGTCCCATCAAAAACAGTAAAAGTCTCATCTCGAGATAAGCCATGGTTCAATGCTGGTTGTAGAAAGGCCATCAGTGCCAGAAAGAAGGCTCACACGAAATGGCGTTCAACTGAATCCGACAAGGTCTGGGCTGCTCTTATTAACGCTCGAAACGAGTCTGTTTAAGCTCTACGTCAAGCTAGAGCCAATTACAAGCAAAAGTTTGTAGACAAACTGAAAAGTTACCCTGCAAAGCGGTGGTGGAGGGTCGTCAAAGAAGCCCTACCGTCATCTAAATCAACATCAATTCCCTCGCTTCATGTTGAAGGGACGATGATCCAGTCAGGCCAGGAAAAGGCAGATGTTCTCGCACAAGCCTTTTCAAAGATCTCCCAACTTGATTAGGACGGAGTCTCCCCTCTCCCCTTTCCGCCACGAAGAGATGCAAAAATCACCAGCGTTAACATAACTACAAGGAGGGTGCTAAGAGCGCTAAGCCAGCTGGATGTCACCAAAGCTTCAGGACCTGACAAGATTTCCAATCTCATCCTTAAAAGATGTGCCCCTGAACTTGCTGGTCGTCTTGCCTCTGTCTATATAAAATGCTTTGCAGCGGGATTATTTCTGAAAGCCTGGAAAACTGCTCATGTGGTCCCTGTTCCAAAGGCAGAGTCGGACCTTACTAATGTGGGATCAGATCGTCCAGTAAGTCTGCTGTCCTGCACAGGTAAAGTTTATGAAAGCGTCATTAATAAGACCCTTTACCAATACCTTGAGGCACATCTGTTGTTGGCAGACACGCAATACGGTTTTTGCAGAAAACGGTCTACGTTAGACTGTTTGATTGCATAGTATCAAGAGTGGATTGAGCTCATTTCTCAGGGACACGATATTTGCCTTCTCTCCTTTGACATCGCAAGAGCCTTTGATCGTGTATGGCACAAGGGACTTCTTTTTAAACTGAAAGCCTATGGAATTCATGGTCGACTATTTGACGTGCTTACTGACTTTGTTCGTCAACGATCGTTGCAAGTTGTCCTCGATGGCTTCATATCAAAAGAACACCCAATTTTATCAGGAGTACCACAAGGAAGCATTATTGGGCCAACTCTTTTCTTGGTGTTCATAAACGACCTAGGGGACAGCCTTGTGAAAAAAACCTCACCACTTTGCGGATGACACAACAACAAAAACGTCAATCGCAAAAGACGATGATCCCAGTGAACCCCACAAGGAGCTTCAGGCTGACCTAGTGAAAATTGAGGCGCGAGTAGATGCATGGCTTGTAACTTTTAACATATCGAAAACAAAAATGCTCCTAATTTCTAAGGCACGTAATATGAGGGCTCATCCTGATTTCGTCTTCAAAGGAGAGGTAATAACGCGAGTCGATAAACTGCACCTACTTGGAGTTAATTTCTCTTCGTATCTCTCATGGACTGAGCATGTCAGTAAAATTAGATCGTCTTGCAACAAGAAATTAGGAGTTATCCTAAGATGCAAAAGTCTTCTCCCTGATGATTCTATTCTGCCACTTTTCAATTCGTGCATCAGACCTGTCGTGGAATATGCATGTCCTCTCTTCGCTAATGCACCAAAAAGCCACATTGCTCCACTCCAATATATTCAAAATAGAGCAGTGGGTGCAACAACCTCTGGCAATACGAAAGCTAAAACCCTACAGCTGATCCAGGAACGTCGCGATGTCGCATCCATGTCGGTTTTCTATAAGTATTTGTATAGCCCTCCATCGGAGGAGCTATCGAAGCTCGTTCCTGATAAAGCAAAGCCTTTGCGATCAACTCACCGAAGTACAGTTCGTCAGGACTACCTTGAGCAGGGTACTTCCCGCCAAGAATATCTGAAAACAAGTTTCGCCCGGCGATCGGTTGCCACATGGAATAGATTGCCGGCAGAAGTAATCCTGAAAAATCCTTCCCTTGACGCGTTCAAGAGAAGGTATAACAAGCACCTCAGTGTTAAAAAATGAGGTAGCTACCAGGACTAGTGGCAAATCATCATTTGTGATAGAACCATGAAGCCTGTAAAAAAAAAAAAAAAAAAAAAAAAAAAAAAAAAAAAAAAAAAAAAAAAAAAAAAAAAAAAAAGATACATCTGCAATATATAGGGAATGGTTGAGGATGCTTAATTGAAAATTTAAAGTAAATTTGAAGGGGGGGAGGTGTTGAACTAAATCAAAGGAAATTATTTGCATCCACATTGTCATAAGGTCATATATGCAATATATCAGTAACAGTTATAGATATTAAATGCAGACTTTTAGGGAATGTTGAGAGAATAAATTATTTTTTAAATGACTTCCAGAATCGAATATCACAAATAAATAGTCAGTATACATTCACTAGTGTTTTTTTCATCGATCTTGATTAATATGATAACTTTCTTACTTTTTTATTGATGTTATGACAAATAAAGCATGCTGCTTGATATAAAAACGGTTTTCTCTAAAGTGCAAATGACACTATGGCGGTTAGAGAGCTTAAGGGATGCCCTCTCTTTGACCCCCCCCCCCAACCAGAAAAAAATCCCCCTGAAAATGTCAGTATTCTTCCCAATAGCCAATACTATATGTAAACAATGGGAAAAGTTCCTAATTGACAGCCTTTCCTCTGGGGACTGTGAGGGATTAAGTTGTCCTCAAAGACATAGCTATTAGATTTTTCGACTATGTTGAACAAAATAGTTATCTCAAAATTTTGATCCGGTGACCTTGAGAAAAAAATGAGTATTGGAAGGGCTCTAGTTGCCCTCCGATTTTTTTGGTCACTTTAAAAGGGCATTAGAACTTTTAATTGCCGTTTCGAATGAGCTCTCTAGCAACATTCTAGGACCACTGGGTCGATACGATCACCCCTGAGGAAGAAACAAAAAAAGCAAGTAAAAAGCAACTAAACACGCATCCGTGATCTTTCTTCTGGTAAAAAAAAAATGCAAAATTCCATATTTTTGCAAATAGGAGCTTGAAACCTCTACAGTAGAGTTATATGATACCCTGAATCTGATAGTGTGATTCTCAATAAGATTCTATGACTTTTAGTGGGTGTTTCTTCTAATTTCTAAAAAAAGGCAAATTCCATCAGGCTCATAGCTTTTGATGGGTACGACTAAACTTGATGAAACTTAAATGTTTAAAATCAGCTTAAAAATACAATTCTTTTGATGTATCTATTGGCATCACAATTCCGTTTTTTAGAATTTCGGTTACTATTGAGCCGGGTCACTCCTTACTTACAGTTCGTTACCATGAACTGTATGATTATTATTTTACTTTATTTGTGTTCGTCTGTGGTTTAATGCACCCTTTTACTTCCCTTTTAAAAGCTTTTGAATAGAAAAAGTTCAATAATTGACTCTCTGGAAAGAACTATTTGATGAATTTGCTTTAAAAAGAAATCGCGACTTTGACCTTTGGATTTTACTGGGTCGTAGTTTTCAGATTACGGGCGGATAATTTTATTTTTACAAAGAACCAAATTACAAATTATTAGGACCACCTTGTAGATTTTTAAAAGAATTTTTTAAATATATTTTTGAAATGTCCAATCAATATTTAAATAAAGCGCTCCAATTGAAATTGCAGCCTTTTCCTTGAAAGTTTCAGGTTTCTTTCTCACATGGGAGCAATATATATTTTTCTGATTCAACCGCTGATGTTGGATTTTAAACAAACTTAATGCTATTGAAAAGAATCTGGATATTTTGAAGGGTAGCAGTCACATTACTAAACTACAGGCATCCTTACATTATTTTCAAATTTTAGATCACAATTATTTATGATTCTTCCTAATGATTAACATAGATTCCAAAGCCATTCAAGAATTTGTGGAGAATTGTAATCCTTTGGGCTTCTAACTAAAAAGAATGGGCAAAATTGTCTTTTCTTATTAAGAAATTTTACTTTCCGTGTCTAACATAAGCTCAGGAATAATAATAACGTGCTACAGTAGCGAGGAATGGACTAAAAGGAAGTTTTTTTTTAGACCTCAAATCTCCGTATAGCAGGTCTTCACAGTCAAACATACATATTTATGTTTTAACGAGAAAAAGAAGAAATCTGTCTTATTAAGGAAGAAGCCAAAGGCTACTTGATACACCTTAGGGTTTCCGTGAAAACATTCTGATAAATTTCTATAAGACTTACATCAGATCTCAGATTGATTATGGGCTAATTGTCTATGGCTCATGCTCAAAAACTCTATTACGCTGTCTGGAGACTGTCCAAAATACTATGATCCGTGCTATACTTGGCTTTAGGAATCACACCAAAACCATCTTCCTCCTCAGCGAAAGTGGTCTCGCCTCTATTACTATGCGTAGAGAAAATCTACTCGCCTTCTACTTTACAAAAAACTAAGTTAACAGCTTCCATAGGTTACTTGATTGGCTAAGAATCCCTAATTCTTTTAGGGGCCTTTTAACGGAACTTGCAATCACTCAAATGACTTTCCCTATACCTTCGTCTTCTTCATTTCAAATATACCCTCTGAGTCCATCCTGGGCGAACCACTACCCAGAAGTGAACCTTTCGTTTGCACCAGCTATTAAGGCAGATCTCTCCATTGCTTATGTAAAATTATTATTCCATGGACTGGAGTCTCAGAGATATAACCACCATCTCCTGATTTTTGTGGATGGCTCAAAAACGCAATCCAGGACTGCTTGTGGAGTCCACTTCCCAACTTTTTGTACAGCAGCCACAGAAAGGCTCCACAGTGATGTGAGTATCATGACAGCCGAAATAGCTGCCATCAACATCGTATTGGAAACCACTACAAAGATGTCAAACCCTCCAAGTAAAACCCCTCTTATAATTTATTCCGACTCAAAATCAGCCCTTGCCTCGCTATCACCAGAGTATTCAGACTACAAAGACAATGATACCTCTACCATTCTTGTACTATTGAGCCAACTACTTAAACAAGGTATATCCACAAAATTCTAATATATCCCAAGTCATATGGGCATTAAAAGAAATCACAAGGCAGATCAAATGGCGAAATCTGCCCTTCAATTTTGATATAGTATCTGGAAGGCCTATCCCAGTAGGATACAAAACATTCGCACCTAAAAATTCATCTAGCAAACCGAAGCCTACCAAACCTTCCTCTATTTACCTCCTGGAAAGACTCAAAGATGTACCACAGAATACGCTCCAATGCTAATGATCTTAAATGCCAAATTTATTGTTTCCAAACCACAACCACTGCGACGATAAAGAGCTCTCTTTGCCGCCTCTGACAAAGTCATGACGAGACCATCAACCACGTTCTTTTTGGTTGCCTCGTTGCAACTCTCAAGCATAAAAAAGAATGGCGAATGTTATCTGTCATCTTCAAACGCCTTAAGGTGACCCCCGATATTGACCAACTAACTCAAAGGAAACTCTCTTCAATCGATGATAGGGCCCTTCTTTTACGCTAAAATCTTGCATCTAAGATCTCACATCTTTCTGTAAAGATTTCCGTTCTTTTAACTCATTTTTGTTCTAAGATCTTGCAGCTCACTGATGTTAGCAAAAAGTGCAAAAAACGCCATCTTTCTGCCATATAAAACAATGATGAGAGAACTTTGGTGATATACTCATCATTGTTCTTAGATCGCTGATCAGTGCAGAATGATTAAAGGACTTTTGCAAAAAAAACGCTATAAGATGTAATTACTTGACCAATTTTCTAGTTTTCGGCGCCGATTTACAAAATCAACGCTGATTTTCATCATGATCATCACAAAAAAGTAGGGATACAAATAAATAGTCAGCCAGAGGTATCTGTTATGAAATACCCCACTACTGAGCTGAGAACAAAGATGAGATCAATCAAGCCACTATTAATAAACTCCAGTTGATTATTTGTGTCCATGATTTTTTGTTTTGAAAATTTTGCGCAATAAATTTTTTCTTGAACAAATTTTTCTTATCGCTATCGTTTGTCCACTGATGCTGAAATCGGTTCCCGAAATCAGCTACTTGTACCTAGCCCTTAAAAGAACGGCCCTGATGCCGAATTGTTCAAAGCTGTCTTTAACTGCCCGAACATAGCTGGTTTCATAAATGATATATTAATTCTATTATTAGATGATAATAGACTAATTTTTACATTTGATTCCCAGGAAGCCCCTGACATACAATGATACAATAAGAAAAAGGTTAAATAGATTTATCCAAGTCATATAACCCAAGAGAAGAAGAAGAAGCCATTACTGCAAACACAGATGATGGAGAGCTCTGGGGGACTCTCTGAAGCTTATGAATCACGACCATTACCTTCTTATCTTAGTCGTTTTTATGATGACTTAATATTTTGCCCAGGTTCATCCTTTGTTTGTTTGTTTGTACAGTGCAATTTACAAGTTCTGAGCTTGTAAAAATTTGATTATACTCCTGTTTCTGACAAGGGAACACTGGAGATTTGGGGCTCTACTGAAGGAAATATTGTATAAACAAATATAATTAGTACCAATGGATTTCTTTTTTTATGCTCTTTCCAAATATTATGGTTGCTTCTGTGTGGGTGATTTTCAGAAATGCAACCATGATAGGCCTATTTGATCATAAAAGAAGTCTGATGATAGGCTTGGCTAGTGCTTTTATTTATTAACATTTTTTTCTTTCAAGAGAGCTTCAAGTCTTCAGTTTTACCTCTGACAATGCACCTCCTCCCTCAGATGCCAGCTTATTAACAGGCTATATTTCTCCATTGTTTTGAATCCCTTGATGCTTTGGCTAGTATTTCTTGGTAAACAAATTTATTGACTTGTCATTAGCATATACACATCTCAATTGCAAAAGATTTAAGATCTGTCAAATATAAAATATTGTTTAAAGATTACCAATGAATATTTATAGAAAGAAACATGATATTCCAATCAAGGAAAACATGCTGTTGGTATTAGTTTAGGCAGATACTTTCACTCTCCAGAAGGAAACACTATACAATTCTGGAAACTACTTTCAAAATATGGTACTTGTGCATTATAACTAAACCAGCACTATAGACTGTACAAGGAAACCAGACACAAAAGCAGACAAACAGGTATATGCTAGATAAATTTATGGCAAAGCATGGTTTCTCATTGAGTTTACAATATTTAAACAATTGTTTTTTGGGATTTAGGTGGAGAAAAAGGTACCTAGGTTAGGTCATGTATTTAATATATGCTATGCTTACCCCCCCCCCCCTAGTGTGCAAATATATAGCCCAAATTTGTTTCTAAACTATTATGTATTCATCCTATTTCATCCCATTAGCATTAACCAAATTTGACTTCTTTTGTGTATACTACTACTACTAACAACTCACTGCAGAAGTACCCAAAATATTTTAGAATATTTACTTATGGCATTCCTAAATACAGGCTTTTAACTTTAGTCCTTACCCCTAAATAGACAAATTTATAACACAAACTATATGTAGTGTGCTTCTTTTCTTGCTGCTGCTTGTTTACTGTTTGCCATTAAATTAATAAGAAAAAAAGATTCATGGGTGCCCATGGGGGGCATCAGGCCTCCCCCTGGAAATTTGAGACTAAAAAGTAATTATGAGGAAACCAAAGGAAAGAGAGCAGAATAGGGAAAAACCATTGAAAAAATGTTTTGGCCCATGGTTGGCTGCCTGCCAATAGGTTTTGACCTTTAATAAGGGCAGTGTAAATTCTAGTTTGTGACTAAGTGACCCCTGTCAAGTTTCTCACAAACTTTTTTCCTATAGAAAATGGTTAGATAAAAAAAATCTAATTCTTCATATTAATGAATAGTAGGTAAATAGTAATCCTTATCAATAACAAAAGTATAAGAACCTAAATATTGGTAATACTAAATCAAAGACTTAGCTTTTTATTGTGATTCCAAATGTGTATTTGTTTCAAGTTTGAAGTTAACATCCAAAGTTATTAGTACATAAGAAAATTTGCATAACTATAGAAAACCAGGAAAAACAACTTAAAAAGGGGACTATTTCAATTAAAATATGCCATCAAATTTAGCATGCATGATTACCTATGAGCCAATTTAATAAGAAATGTTTAATTTTGTATTATCCCCCAGAATGAATACATGTTTTTTGTGTTTTTATTGTCATTTATTTACTATTTTTTTTTTTACCAAGATGGATTGCATTGATCAAGTTGTTTGCTTTGAAAAAGCTATAATTTTTTGTAGTTATCAAGCATAAAGTCATCAAATATGTTGGTTTTTGATGTTCAAAATTAAATTAAAAATGCCAATATTACTCAGTATCATTCAACACTTACAGCCTTTTCCAATAATGCACAGCACTAAAAAAATTTATTTCATTTTATTAATCTTAGTTTAGTGTTTCACTATGAACAAACTACTTTGAAAATGCTTTATTTTTTATATTCAATGAGTCTGAAGGCATTAAATATATTGGTGTTTCACAACCAAGTTAAAAAATATCAATATTAATCAATAATGTCCATTTAACATTTTGGCATTGATTAATAGAACTGAATTTAATTTTTCATAAGAAGGCTATTGTTTTGCTTTTTTTTTTTCATTTTTATATACTTTTACTTTACTTGACATTCTTTTTTCATTACCTTTAAAAAATTGTTTATCTCTAAGCTTTGCTACCCTTCAAAAACCCAACAGAGATTTTTGAAATGTTTACCATTTTTATGCATTAAAAAAATTATTGTGTTCATAAAACCATACCATTTCATGAAATGCAATTAAACAAATAAAAAATATTTTTCAACTAAAAGTAAGGAGCAACTTTAATTTAATTTACTTTAATTTAAAGCAAATTGAAATTATTCTGTATATAAGAGGGACCACCCCCTTCTCAATACCTTATGTATAAAGCTTAAGTGTTTTAGTGCTTTGAAAAACCTTCTTTTTCTTATTCAATGGCCCCTGTGTTTCAGCAAGTGTTCTTAAAGAGTTTGGGCAAAAACAATCAAACTTCAGAGAAAAGACCAAGGAGTTAAGGAGAAGAAAGTCCCTTTCAGATAAAGGATAATTTCTATTCAAATAGATTTCAAAGCTGTTCTATACTTTTAGTTAAAAAAAAAAAAATTAATTTCTGATTGTTTTCCAAATCCTGCCTAGGCCTAACCAAGATATAATGTGACGTACCAGCCCCTTCAATCCCTGGTTAGTTGCTGTTAAAACCATATATCAAATACTATAAATTAATTAGTACCACCCTATGTTTTCAGTTTTTCTGTTTAAGAATTAGATTGTTGGATTGCAATTTAATTTTTGGAGAACACTTGAATATGCTTAAAAAATTGCAATGAATTGTATTTTGTTCAGTAAGTCCTTATTAATATTTCTACTGCAGAATTTGGGTTGGACAAACAGGGGTATTATTGTTAATAAGGGTGGAAATTCTGTGGAAATTCTGTGAATTCTGTGATATCTTCTACATGGCTGAAGCCATCACAACCTCTACAATGGGATTCTCCAATCAATAAATACATTACTTATGCATGTTTAAATACATCAAAAATATTTCACATAAATAGAAAAGACAAATATTGCTGTTTAAAATTGCTGAAAACAAAGCTCCTAGTAACATTTGCTACCCCAAAAAAATTTCTTGTCAGACCTCATGATGGCCCACCTTGCCTTTTCCAGCTCTGTGCTGGTAGACATGAGAATGTAATATTTTATGCTACAAAAAGAAATATTTTAATTAATTCCTACTCCCTCCCTGCTTGTTTCTTCATTTATCTGAATTCTCATTGAGAGTAAGCAATTTGGACATTAAAATGTGCTCATTTAGGGCATCTGCCCCTGCCTACACAATGACTCAACTCCTCCCTTCCTTCATTATAGCTAATATACAATTACACATCACCAAATGTAACTTCATTAAAAACAAAGTGAATCAACTTAGTTTAATCCTGTACTGCCACAATGTGGTATTTCTTTGTGTGCAACTGGGAAGTCTAAAATATAGTTTACTGATTCTTTGAAATCAATTAGCTTCTCAGAATATTAATTGATTGCAAATTGGCCCTCTTTTGGGGCAAAGTTGTAATTTGGTACCCTAAAATGGCAGAAAACAACACTTTCTCATGGCACAGTTTGTATGGTCACTTAAAGAAGAGCTCTAAATTTACATTTGAATGAGTTCTCTCCCAATTTTCTAGGACCTTCAGTTTGATACAATCACCCATGGAAAAAAACAAAACAAATAATCACACATTGACAATTTTTCTTCCAAGGAAAAAAAAAGGAAAATTCAAGTTCTTATTGAATGGAACTTGAAACCTCTGCAGTAGGGTTCTTTGATATGCTGAATCTAATAAAGAAATGTTCACTAAGATTGCTTGCTGTTTTGGGGGTGTTTCCTGCTTTTTTCGAAAATCAGGCAAATTTTCTCAGATTTGTGGCTTTTGTTGGGTAACAATGAACTGAATGAATTTAATATATTAGAATCAGCATAAAAAACCAGTTCTGTTGATGTGTTAATTGTCATCAAAATTCCGTTTTTAGTTTTGGTCAATATTGGACAAAGTCACTTCTTACATACAGTTGGTTGTCTCAAACTATTTGATAAGATTCTATTGTCTAAATTTTTTTTATTTGAAACTGTTCAATTTTTTTTAGTTGAATTGGACAATCAAAAGAAATAGGGTTAATTTGAGAGCTGGATTGTAAATTTAAAATTATTTTTTCTTTTGCTATTCTATAATTTTTTAACTGTCTGAAGATTGAGGGGGAGAGTTGTCCTGTTTTGAAAGAAGTATATTTTACATGGCCATAAAAAATAAAGTCAAAATATGGTATCTGTGCAGGAAGAATGAGTTTTTAGTATTTCTAGTCCTTCTGTAACCTGTTCTAAATCTTAGGAAATTGCATTGAAACAAGTCTACATATGTGAACTAAGGAAGAAAGACACACAGCAAGGGCAATTCAGATAGTCTGATCAGTTCTCTGTGCCATTTGAATAGTATAATTGGGGCTATATATTTGTCCATTAGGGTAGGCAGAGTAAAATGAAGCAATATGCATTTAGGAATGCTATAGGAGAGTGTTTTATAGTGTTTCCTTTTGGATAGTGAAAATACTAAATTGATGCTTATGCTAAATATTGAAAGTAAGAGTTCTGTTGTTTTAATGCTTTCTTTATATTTTGTTTATACCCTAGGGCTAGATCTGGGTCCATCAGAGGCTGGGGTATATGGTCAGAAACATGAATTTGATATTTGAAAAGTAAAAAATTTGGAATCTATTGGTACTACTTTTGTTTTATTACCATATTTCATTTATAAATAGGCTAGGCAGCCACTACAGTGATACCAGATGTTTTCTACTGTTGAGCTGCCAATCTACAATATTCCCCATGTCCCAGACTCTCAACAAAGATAGCCCAGTTTGACTTAGTCTTCAGTGTTTTCACATTGGCTAAGTTGGCCTACCAAACCGGTTTTCACAATGTCTTTAAGAATGTAAATTTGTTTTGGTGTTAAACACTTGAGTGACCTCTTCAGAAGCAATTACTATAATAACAAAATTCAATTTAACATTTGGAAGATTCTTGGATGTCTTGATTAATTTGCCATCTAAAAGAGGAACATTGACAAACAGCAAAATAGGCTTTAACACTGCCCAACAGTGTTTAATACTTTCCAAATATATTAATTGCTGCCCTTGCAAATTCCCTTTTGAGCTTTTAAACTTATTTATATAGGTCCCAGTCATCCTTGAGGAACATTTTAGGGCAATAATTTCTGGAAAACTCATGTGCAAGGACCTTGGTACATTGCCCTTAAAGTGACATCTTGCTTCCTATTTTAATTCTACTTAATTTAAAAAAAAGCACTTTCCATAATGCGTTTCTGAAAGAAAAGTAAAAATAAACAATAGTAAAGTCAGATAACAAATCAAATTTAAAACAAACATAAACTGCCATTAGTAAATAAATGTAACCCAAAACAAACAGTAAATACAATAAATAATTAAGTCAAGCTTAAAAGAAACAGAACTTGGATCAAACTGGATCAGGGCTAATGCCCCCCATGCCTTCTAAAGACCAGGTTATTATTTGTTATTTGCTGAAAACAATTGGTATTTGAACAGTGTATTTTCATTTGTTGTAACACCAACAAAAAAAAAAGAAGAGAATCACCATAACAACAAAGATTACTGAAAAGAACTATTGAATATAGATTGATAGTTAAATAAATAATTATATTTATGTCTAGAATTCTCAGCAATTTTGGGGTTAAAACTTTATAAATGAGAAAATGCTTAAAATTTATTCTGTTTTTAGTAAAGAAAAAATAATACTCTGTTCTTTAAATGGCTTAGGGAACATTAGCCCTGCTCCTGTTTGTGGTAAGTTCTGTTTGTTCAAGGTTTGACCTGATTGTTCATTGTAATGTATGTTTGTGCTGGTGTTTTTTTAATCTATTAATAGAAATTAATGTTTGTTATTAAGCTTGAATTATTTTTTAATTTGTTTTTGCTTGTCTTTGGTTTAGTGTAGCTATTTAATTTTCCTTTTAAAAACTTTGTTTGTGGAGATTTTCTTTATTACTTTATATTTGTTTTTAATTGACATCATTCTTTTATGGGTTAAAAAAGCAATGTTTGTAAAGCTTTTTTGTTTTTTCCTTAAGAATCAAGATTTTGGCTTGTTATTTATGTATTGGACAGAATTTTGTGAAAACTCTTAATAATAGTTGTACTATAGAACATTGAATGAATATGCTGGGAGAATATTATTCAAAGAAATGCAGCAATAGATATCTGTATAATTTTGGCCTTCAATAAGGTTGAAACCATTTTGACCCCCATCATGTTACAACCTTGAGCATAGACAAATATTTATTGACTGTTTCATTGTAAAAATGATTGTTTGTTAAAGCAAATACATTTTGATCTTATTTATTAGAAAGAGTTTTGATTTGTTGTTAAAAAAATTAAAATAGGACAGCAAGAATCAAAATGACCAGATCTGTTTCTAGTGTAAGTTCTCTAGACTCGAAAACAATAATTCAAGTATCTTCACATCCAAAGCATGATATTTCAGTCAAGTCAATGTAAAAAAAAAGAACATTTTATGTTAAGACCTAATGCAGCAACTTTTATTTATCCTTAATAAGCTTCTTGTGGTTTGCTCAAGTCAAGTTTTAAATGTACCTTATCCCCCACCCATTATTCCTTTAAAGTTCCCCACAGGCCTGTTAAGCTGTTAATCTATATGCATAGCCATACTTGAGATATGGCAGATGCACTCTTTTCATAACTTGAGTACAATGGTGTCTTTGAAGTTCATTAAACATTTTCTTCAACACTTCCTGGAAGTTTCAATTTAATACCTTAGCTGGTTGCTTATATTGTAGATATGCCATCATGACAACCTGGATGTACATGGTTTCTTTGGATTTTCTTGAACATTCCCTAAAAGCCTCAACTAAATGCACTTAGTCATTCTTGAGATATTTCAGACACAACCTTTAGACAACTCAGATGTACAGAGTATCTTTTGATTTAGTTCAACATGCCCTGGAAGTCTCAGTTTAATACCTTAAGCCATTCTTGATATATTGCAAATGTGCACTTATGATTGTTTGGATGACTATAACATCTTTTATTTAGTTCAAAATCCCCCTCAACATTCCCTAAAGATTACAACTTAATATCCTTTGCTTTTTCTGAGATATTGCAGATATGCCCCTTTGACAACCTGGATCACATACTGTCTTTTGATTTAGTTCAACATCCACTGCAACATGCTTTGAAAGTTTCAGTGCAATACCCTGGCTGTTACTGAGAAATGTCACATACACCCTTATGATAATCCTGATACAAATAGCATGTTTTGATTTAGTTTTACATGCCACTCAACTTTCTTTTGAATTTCCAACTTATTGCTCTTAGCCATCCTTGATATGTTACATATGTGCCATTTTAACATTGGTATATTTGCTGGGATGCATTTAAAGTCTTTTGGTTTTGTTTATTATCTTCATCAAGATTGGCTAAAAATTTCAACTTCATACATTTAGTCATTCCAGAGATATTGTAGATCCACCCTTTTGACAACTTGGATATAAGTAGTGTCTTTTGATTTAGTTCAACACCCCACCTCAACTTTCCTGGAAGTTTCAACCTAATGGTCTTAGGTATTACTGAGATATTGCAGATATTCCCTTTTGACAAACTCAGCTAGTGTCAAAATCTCTCACAATTTTTTTACTTTATATCTATATTCTATTTCGAATTTACAGATTTCCTTTGTTAATAGACATGGTAGTTATTGTTGCTGCAAAAGTTCTTTAGGAACTGTTAGCAACAAAATCCTGTCAAATGCCACCTTATTGCTTTTGACAGAAGGATGTATAAAAATAAACCAGGTACCATGGATAACAAGTTCTTAGTGTTAGACTCCGTCGAAACTAAAATATCATGCACTAATCTGGATGCACATAGGGTATTTGGTTTAGTTCAACATTTGCCTTAGAGTTCCCTGAAAGTTCTAGTCTAATACCTTTGGCTGTTCCTGAGATATTGCAGATATGCTCTGTGGCAACCTGGATATGCAGTGTCCTTTGATTGTTTTGAAGTTTTAAGTGTTTATGATAGTTTTAAGTAGTTTTCAGATTTTTTTTTAGGCTTTCTTCAAATGGTCCTCTGGTCTTAACAATTACCCTACTGTTGTATATCAGTATAATAACCAACTTTTATTTTATTCTATGCATTCTCTGTATTTCCAACTCTTTTTTATTCAATTTTATTAAACTACTGGAACAAAATTTGTAATTTGTCTTTTTCTTGCTGGAAATAATCTTGCTTTAGAATTCTAGTAGAATTAACAGATTTGTAAATTGTAAAATTTACTGGATTTGATTGTAATAAATCCATGCATTTAAAGTTATGTGCAATATAGATTATTACTAGATTTGGTAATCATAATTTATCCAAATTCTTGGTTAAAATTCGGTGAACCTCTTCTTTCAGCACATTGGAGCTCATAGGTGACAAAGCAGCATGATTTGGTTTTGCTGCAAACCCATTGTTATTTCTGCCAGGAGTTGTGATATGAAAGCGTGCTTGGGCGTTTGAAAAGTATAATCACCATGACTTTTTGGTACAAAAAGAGTGTAAAAAAAATAGATTGTAGGCTATAAGCTAAAGATGCATGATC
The DNA here is from genome assembly GCA_027921565.1 of Artemia sinica. Classification (NCBI taxonomy): domain Eukaryota; kingdom Metazoa; phylum Arthropoda; class Branchiopoda; order Anostraca; family Artemiidae; genus Artemia; species Artemia sinica. The sequence continues at coordinate 42,377,427 of CM051265.1, forward strand.
TAAATAGAGCTAATATACAAAACTAGTAATTTTCCTTTTTTTGCTGGAAAACCCAACCTTGAACTAGTGATAATGTGTAGAATAGTAGCAGAATTAAAATATCTTTAAATTATTAAGTTATTAGTACTTGATTCTATTGTAATAAATCCATGCATATGGGATAGATGACTGTGCAATATGATATTATTATTAGATTTGGTAATCAAATATTAAGATTGAGCCTGTGAAGGAAGTAGTGGAACAAAAAAAAACAGTCCAGTACTGCTGCATTCCAAATTAAACACTTTCCAAATATAATGATCACCATCTCAATATGAGACACACCCTCCCCTTATGAGGTGAGATATAGTGCCAAAAAATATATTTAGGCTATCCATTGTTTTCATTACTGATACAATCCTTGCATCTGTATAAAACAGATATTTTGTTATTTACCCAATAGCATCACCTTATTATGAAAGAACAATAACTGTTGGATTAATACATTATTAAAAAACCATCAAAAACTAGAATTGAAGTGGAAGAAATATGTATGGATATAGGCTATCCATTGTTTTCTTTACTGATACAATCCTTGCATCTGTATAAAACAGATATTTTGTTATTTACCCAATAGCATCACCTTATTATGAAAGAACAATAACTGTTGGATTAATACATTATGAAAAACCATCAAATACTAGAATTGAAGTGGAAGAAAACAATGAAAATCTCATTAATAGAAATTTTATGTATATTATAAAATACAAATTTTTATATTTTAGTGTTTCCTCTGGAAGTTTTATAAAATCCTAAGGCTGTATCTGTCCCCATTAGGGTGGGGGACATGCCATAGTTGCAAGCATTATGTTTGGAAAGAGAGCTGAATTGGGAATTTAATGGTGCTCCTCTTTTGTTATTATAGTGTCTCCTTTGTAAGAGGAATCTTTATGATTGGTTATGGTACCTTTGATTTTAGATTGAATGGCATATTTTAGTCTTAGCTTTATTAGCAAAAAATAAGGAACAAGGTGTCACTTTCAGGGTCCCTTTAAGGGCTCATATATTGGGGAATAGTCTTCAAAGGCACATTGAATCATCTGGTCATCTTTTAACTCATAAACTATTCAAGGGGTCTGAAAATTTGCCCTACCCTCTGCATTCAACATTGTTTTCAAACATAATGGTTGCTACCTTGACAATTGCATCCCAGTTCTTCTTAGTCTTTCTTTGAGGAAGATGTAGCCATGGGGATAGTATTTTTACAATTCTTTTTAAGATTAAGGTACTGTTTGTTCTGCTAATCAAACACTCACAGCTGTCCGCTGAGGAAAAACGCATTCTCCTTGATATTCATTGTGCAGAGATATGCCACGCTTTACAATATGCAGAATCTTGCGCTGTTCCATTGAAGTGTCGCCATCCAGGAACAGTTTCCAAGCGGTGTGAATATCTAATTCTATCCTAATCTTGTTATTCAGCAAAGTTTTGACTACATCTATGGATTGAATGCGACTGACCACGATCCGGTTCTATTAATGCCAGCCGCATCGCAAGAAAGAAAAAGTTTGCCAAGGAACTTCAGAACCACCGCAAGAAAATCACAGAACTGTCAGCACAAAAATCAAAGATAACCCTCATTTCCTTTGGTCAACACTCTGCCCAAGGATCCCCAGAATCTCCATTTCCGCTGTTGATTTTCCTCAATCTAAGTGGTATTCTTTCTATGAGGCTGAATTTTCTCCATCAGACCCCCAACTTGAACACTAATATTCTGATGAGCTTGACCAATTTTTGTATGTATTCTCTGACTCTGATTTTACAGTGTTTGTAACGTCTATGGCTGATGCAATTATGAGCCTTAACCTAAAGATGTTATGAGGTATAGATGGAATTCACGCTCTACATATAAAAAACAGTGGCCCTTTGCTTTTAGAACATCTCACGTTACTGCTGTAGATGATTTTTACCCAAGGCTTGATTTAATCAACATCCTACGTGGGAGATCTTTCTTCTATTCCAAAAAAGCGAAAAACCTCCAATCAGTGCTTATCTTTCAGGCCCATAACTGTTTCAACCAGTTTATGCAAGCTTTATGAACTACTTTTTATAAAAGAGCTTGAAGAAACATGTTACACGCCTCCACATCAATTTGGCTTTCAACATGGCATTGGATGTGCAGACGCCCTCGCGGTTGTTGCTAATGCTCTGCTGGATGCTTCTTTTACATTTAGTTCACTCACCTTGGCGACTCATGGTGTTCGCCACACCTTTGACTCCCTGATCCTCCCCCATATGCTTTTTAGGGCTTTTAAAAGAGGAATAAATCCGGCTATCATTAGATCTCAAAGGGATATGTATGCTAAGCTACAAGTCCGTCTTAAAATCCCTTTAGCAAGGCCACTGGATAGAACTATATCAGTTAAGAGAGAAGCATGGCAAGGTGCAATTGCTTCATCTTGTTATTTCAGCAATTATGTCCTCGAGGCTTAGGACCAGTGTGAGATGTCTTGCGTTCTCTCTGGCCTCAATGTCTCCTTAGTCACTTATGCTGATAACATTTTTAACATTGGTCGAACTTTGGATAAAATTTCTGAAACTTTCCGAAAACTGCAAGCAGAATATTTGAAATCTGGTCTTGAATTTAACGCCGCAAAGTCCGACGTTGTGCTTTAACTGGAAAGGCCCACTTCCTCGTGAAATTGTACTTGGGAATTCAAAGATCTGCCCATCTGACCAAATCGTTCATCTCGGTATTCCCATTGAAAATACCATTCCTCATACTTGTCATCTCCTAATGGAAGTCATCAGACGCCGCATATCAGCTTCTTATGCTTCCATAGTCTCTGCTAAGCTTCGTTTCAGTTGCCGTTATCTCGCAACGCTGTACAACATTGTTGCTCTCCCCCACTTCCTCCACAATGCACCCTTCTGGAAGATTCTTACAAATGTTGATAACCCAATCTGCTCCACTTTTTTCCGTTTCGTGAAATACCTACTGAGATATCTAACTTGGACACGCAATTCAAAACTCATCAACAGTCTTCAAATGGCAGATCCTACTATAGCTGTCGCTAAAGTTAAGGAGAAACACAACCACAAGATTTCAAGACATGCTTGGAGCCAACTTCTTCAACTACAGTTACCTTGTCATAGTTGTATAGTAATATTTTGCTTCTTTTTTTTCTTGATATTTTGCCTCCTCCCCCCAACAGAATTTGAAAGTTTCGACTCCATCCCCCAAGTTATTCCCAGTGCATTGCAAATTTGCTATTTTGATAACCTGGATATACCCATTGTCTTTTAATGTACCTCTGCCTCCTCCCCAGAAGTCAAATTCTTGGTTTACTTGGCTCCAATTTCCCAAGACTATTTGAAAATGTCAACTTAATCTCCAAAGCCATTCTTAGAATGTTAAAATTATGTCTGTTACAAAATCAGATGCACATAACTTCTTTGGTTTACTTGATTATACATGTTTATTTCTAGAGTATACCTTTGGGAAGCCCTAGGAAACCTAGGTTTGGCAAGCAATCCCATGATTTCCAAGCTAATCAGACATGTAAGGCCAAACATCCCTGCCTAATCTACTAATTAATATAAGAAATGTTTTCCAAAAAAGAAGTTTTCTGAAGAAAAGTAAACAGCCATATTTAAACCGAATACAAGAAAAAGTAAACTCTAGCTATTGTACTTGCCTACTTGTGCTTGGATCAGGACACAAGCTACGCAGCTCTCCCTAGCGACAGGATCTGGCAGACTGTTGAATTCCACAGGTTACGGTCTTGGGTTAATGGGGTGATAGCTGTTGTTCGAACTTAAATGAACAGAAATTATTATTAACAAACAAATGAAATCCAAAACAAACAGAAATTAAAATGAACAAGTACATAAAACATCAAGGTAACATAAAGTGCTATAGATCAATACATCAATCCTAAAATCATGAATTAAAATGAAGTCAAGTCAAACTTAAAACGAGCAGAAATTATCACAGACAAAAGTAGTACCCCTTGAATTTTCTAAAGGCCAGAACATCATTTGTACTTTTCCAGAGCTCTCGTCCAAATCTTGAAACTGAGATTCATGAGCTGTCGGTCAAGAGCATCCATATGTGCCAAAAAAGTGAAGAGCTAGGCTATATTAAAACCTAAGACAAGCAGAAATAGACTCATATAAGAGCAGGCGCATATCAGTGCAGAAATAATCCTCTCCCCATCTACCTGTAATTCCAAGGTTAACTTATTTTCTATAAATTTATTTTTCCCAAAAATGGGCCCAAAACTTATTTTTATGATTAGCAAAGACTTTTAGTACTCTTGTTCAGCCCGTCTGCTTAACTTGAGTGTTTTCATCATTCCAAAATAAAAGAATCAACACACAGGAGCAGCGCCTTAAATTTTCTCTCTTTGATCAGCTCGAATATGACATTAATAATATCTTGGTCAGGTGGACCCCAATGCAGAAAACAAAGTTGAAACTAATTGTAGCTGTATTGGTTTGTGACACCCATAAATGGTCCTAAAATTGTGTTGTCTCTTATAGCCTTGTAACTTACAGGGCATGTAGACAAAGCCAAGGACTGTAAATTAAACCAAAAATATTTTGATGATCGGTTGTATTTATGTGTGACAACTGAAACTGGGCCAACAGACATTGTTTTTTTTTTTTTTAGATTGGCTTAAACTTTAGAGGGCATGTAGACAGAGACAAGGGGGCCTCAATGAAGACAAAAGCTACAGGGAAATAATTATTGTATGCATACAAGAGACCCAAAGTAGGCCCAAAATTGTTTTGTCTCCAATTGGCTAGCAACTTACTGGGAATGAATACTGGGCCAAACCACCCTTAGACAAAAAAAAGTCTAAAAAATAAATGGATTGTTTTGATATGTCAAACTCCAATATTGACCAAATACGGTTTATCTCCAACTGGCATGAAACTTTCAGGGTAAATAGAGTGGACCAATGCAACATTATTGAGAAAAATTAATCTTGGAAGAAAATTGGTGTTATATCAATTATTTGAAATTTTTTTTTTTTTTTTTTATATATGCTGATCTGCTTTAAAACTTCAAGCTATGTAGGCACTTCAATTAAAATTTCAGGACTAAAGCTAACTCAAGAAAGACGAAAAATTAAAAGTAAGGAAAGAAATCTTGACATTGATTTTTGACAGCCATTTTATATATATATATATATATATATATATATATATATATATATATATATATATATAATATATATATATATATATATATATATATATATATATGATATATATATATATATATATATATATATATATATATATATATATATATATTATATATATATATATATATATATATATATATATATAATATATATATATATATATATATATATATATATATATATATATATATATATATATATATATATATAAATATATAAATATATATATATATATATATATATATATATATATATATATATATATATATATATAATATATAAAATATATATATATATATATATAGACATACAAACAGCCCTACAAGTATATAGCCTTGTATGTCTTTGAAAAAAATTAGTTAGAATCGAATTTCATGGAGAAAGATCCTTTTATTAAAATGGCATATTAGGGTATGTAAAAGTTCGTTTATCATAGGCAGCGCACTAGCGCTGCCTAAGTAAAGAACGATGTGGCCACAGTGTGTTTTTTTTTCTTCTTTCTTCGACAGGCACTTCGTATCAAAGGAAGTTATCGTAGAAACTTCGAAAAGGGCTCATTCGATTGGAAATTTGAAGGGCTAGTACCCTTTTTAATAGTCGGAAGTGATTGGAGGGCAACTAGCCCCCCCCACGCCCATCATTCCCCCAAACACATCCAATCAAAATTTTGAGATAGCCATTTTGTTCAGCGTAGTTGATTTTCAAATAGAAAATACGTTTTTGATGAGGACACTCCCCCACAACCCTCAGGGCAAGGGTTTTAAGTTATGCCCTGGGGTCATATAAGGTTTTTATAGAAGGCGTTGTCGTAGAAACTTCAAAAAAGGCTCAATTGATTGGAAATTCAAAGGGCTAGTGCCCTTTTTAATAGTCGAAAGTGATTGGAGTGCAACTAGCCCCCCACGCCCATCATTTCCCCAAACACATTCAATCAAAATTTTGAGATAGCCATTTTTTTCAGCGTAGTTGATTTCCAGATAGAAAATATGTTTTTGATGAGGACACTCCCCCACAACCCTCAGGGCAAGGGTTTTAAGTTATGCCCTGGGGTCATATAAGGTTTTTATAGAAGGCGTTGTCGTAGAAACTTCAAAAAAGGCTCAATTGATTGGAAATTGAATAATGTCGAAAGTGATTGGAGGGCAACTAGCCTCCCCCCCCACGCCCATCATTTCCCCAAACACATCCAATCAAAATTTTGAGATAGCCATTTTGTTCACCGTAGTTGATTTCCAGATAGAAAATATTTTTTTGAGGAGGATACTCCCCCACAACCCTCAGGGCAAGGTTTTTAAGTTATGCCCTGGGGTCATATAAGGTTTTTATAGAAGGCGTTGTCGTAAGAACTTCAAAAAAGGCTCATTTGATTGGAAATTGAATAATAGTCGAAAGTGATTGGAGGGCAACTAGCCCCCCCCCCACGCCCATCATTTCACCAAACACATCCAATCAAAATTTTGAGATAGCCATTTTGTTCACCGTAGTTGATTTCCAGATATAAAATATTTTTTTGAGGAGGACACTCCCCCACAACCCTCAGGGCAAGGGTTTTAATGTATGCGCTGGGGCTATATAAGGTTTTTATAGAAGGTGTTGTCGTAGAAACTTCTAAACAGGCTAATTCGATTGGAAATTCGAAGGGCTAGTACCCTTTTTAATAGTCGAAAGTGATTGGAGGGCAACTAGTCCCCCCCCCCGACGCCATCATTCCCCCAAACACATCCAATCAAAATTTTGAGATAGCCATTTTGTTCAGCGTAGTTGATTTCCAGATATAAAATATGTTTTTGAGGAGTACACTCCCCCACAACCCTCAGGGCAAGGGTTTTAAGTTATGCCCTGGGTGCATATAAGGTTTTTATAGAAGGCGTTGTCTTAGAAACTTCAAAAGAGGCTCATTCGATTGGAAATTCAAAGGGCTAGTGCCCTTTTAAATAATCTATATATTTTAAATAACATATTTTAAATATGTTTTTGAGGAGGACACTCCCCCGCAACCCTATGGGCAAGGGTTTTAAGTTATGCCCTGGGGACATATAAGGTTTTTATAGAAGGTGTTGTTGTAGAAACTTCAAAAAAGGCTCATTCGATTGGAAATTCAAAGGGCTAGTGCCCTTTTTAATAGTCGAAAGTGATTGGAGGGCAACTAGCCCCCACCCCACGCCCAGCATTTCCCCAAACACATCCAATCAAAATTTTGAGATAGCCATTTTGTTCAGGGTAGTTGATTTCCCCATAGAAAATATTTTTTTGAGGAGGACACTCCCCCACAACCCTCGGGGCAAGGGTTTTAAGGTATGCCCTGGGGGCATATAAGGCTTTTATAGAAGGCGTTGTCGTATAAATTTCTAAAAAGGCTCATCCCATTGGAAATTCAAAGGGCTAGTGCCCTTTTTAATAGTCGAAAGTCATTGTAGGGTGACTGCCCCCCCCCCCACGCCCATCATTTCCCCAAACACATCCAATCAAAATTTTGAGATAGTCATTTTGTTCAGCGTTGTTGATTTCCAGATAGAAAATATGTTTTTGAGGAGGAAGCTCTCCCACATCCCTCAGGCAAGGGTTTTAAGTTATGCCCTGGGGGCATATAAGGTTTTTAAAGAAAGCGTTGTCGTAGAAACTTCAAAAAAAGCTCATTCGATTGGAAATTCAAAGGGATAGCACCCTTTTTAATAGTCGAAAGTGATTTAAGGGCAACTAACCTTCCTCTCACGCCCACCTTTTCCCCAAACACATCCAATCCAAATTTTTAGATAGACATTTTATTCAACGTAGTTGAAAGCTTTGGAAGTTAGGTCTTTAAGGGTGACAACGCCTCCCCCCACAGCCCTCAGGGCAAGGGTTGTAAGTTATGCCCTGGGATATATAAAGTTTTTATTGAAAGCGTTGTCGTAGCAACTTCAAAAGGGCTCATTCAATTGGAAATTGAAAAGTCTAGTGTCTTTTTTAATTGTTGAAAGTGATTGAATAGCGACTAACGCCCCTCTCACGTCCACCATTTTCCAAAACACATCCAATCAAAATTTTGAGATATCTATTTTGTTCAACGTAGTTGAATGTTCTGGAAATTAGGTCTTTTAGGATTATAACCCCCTCAGAGCCCTCAGTGCAAGGGTTGTAAGTTATGCCCTGGGGGCATATAAGGTTTATATAGAAAGTTGTTGTATAAATCATAGGCAGCAGCAGGATCGCACTGCCTAAGTAAAGAACGGGGACACTCGATAACGAGACAAGAAACGGGGACTAAGTAAAGAGGAGGACACTCCACCACAACCCTCTGGGCAAGAGTTTTAAGTTTTGCCCTGGGGGTATATAAGAACGATATTGGCACAATGTATTATTTATCAATTTTTTCCTTTGGAGCAGGGCACTTCGTATCGAAGAAGTTGTTGTAGAAACTTCGAAAAGCGCTCATTCACTTGGAAATTGGAGTGGCTTGTGCCCTTTTTAATAGTCGAAGTGATGGAAGGCGACTAACACCCCTCTCACGCCCACCATTTCCCCAAACACATCCAATCAAAATTTTGAGGTAGCCATGTTGTTTAACGTAGTTGAAAGTTCTGGAAATTCGGTCATAGAGGATGACAACCACCCTAACAGATCTTAGGGTAAGGGTTGTAATTTATGCCCTGGGGGCATATAAGGTGTTTATAGAAAGTGTTGTCGTTTCCAAAAGGGCTCATTCGATTGGAAATCGAAAGGCCTAGTGCCCTTTTTAATAGTCGAAAGTGATTGGAAGGCTTGACAGTTTTATAGTAAAGATCGAAGTGGGTATAATGTATTATTTTTTGTTGTTGTTGTTGTTTAGACCAGGGCACTTCGTATCGAAGGAGTTGTCGTGGGAACTTCGAAAAGGGCTCATTCGATTGAAAATAAAAAGGGCTGATGCCCTTTTTAATAGTCGAAAGTGATTTGAGGGCAACTAATCCCCCTTCCACTCCCACCCTTCCACGCCAACCCTCCCATTTCTGCTCTTAAAATATAACCAAATCAAAATAGCGTAAGTGTATCCAAGCTATCAAAGAAAGTAAACAGATTTTTTTGTGAATGGTATCAAATTTTCCATTTCAGGTCAACTAGAGGAGGTATGAAACTAAATTAAACAGTACTATTTGTGTCCACATTTTTAAAAGGGTGTATGTTGTTAAAAATTGCTGAAAATTTTCTCCAGCATACAAATAGCAGGCCAAACTATAAAGTCTTAAAAAACGAAAAGATTTAAAGTATTATTTTCTTTTTCCCTGAAAATACTGTCAATATAAAACGAACAGAAATTAATTAAAAAAAAAATTTTCCACAAAATAAGTTTTTCAAAGAAAAGTAAAGAACTCCATTAAACAAAAAAGAGCAAAAATAAAATCAAATAATCTACCAAGCGTGAAACTACCACAAATCAGCATCGATAAATAAATGAAACCCAAAACGAACAGAAATTACAATAATTAACCGAGTCAAACTCAAAACGAGCAGAAATTAGCATAAGTTGGGCTCAAAACCCCTATGTCTTCCCAAGGCCAGAACAAAATTTGCACTTAACTGAAAAAATACAAATGAATGTGCATTGTCAGTGTCTCGGTTAATTATTGTAATTTCTGTTCGTTTTGGGTTTCATTTATTTATCGATGCTGATTTGTGGTAGTTTCACGCTTGGTAGATTATTTGATTTTATTTTTGCTCATTTTTTTTAATGGAGTTCTTTACTTTTCTTTCAAAAACTGTTTTGTGGAAAAAGTTTTTAAATTCATTTACAAAAAAGTCAAATACAGAAGGTAGCCAAACAGATGCCAGTGGAAAATTATCTGTCTGCTGACTGGGGAAAATATACATGTATAAACTTAATTCTATTATTCATAATTGAATAATCTAACTAACAATACATGAGTAATCTACTTGTCATCTGTTCACAGAAACTAACATATTCAATTTAAGTGAATAATGATCATATCTCCATCTACCTGAAATTCTACAGTCTAACTGCAGTTAAATATTTATTTGCACAAATTACTGCTGATTGAAAATTTTAGACTAAATATTCAAATTTATCCAAAAAATAAAATTACACTCCAACATTTTAATTCTTTAGCACAGAAACGGAAAACTTTTTTTTTATTGATATTCATTATATTAGCCAAAAATAAAAGTACATTAATTAAAAACAAACAAACATTATTTAAAAAGGCAACACTATAGTGGTGCCTATAGTAAAGGCCATACGGCTCCAATGTTTTATTATTATTTATTTACTTTTTTCCCCAGAGGCACTTCGTATGGAAAGGGTCGTCATATAAATTTCAAAGAAATCTCATTCGATTGGAAATCGAGAGTTCTATTGCCCTTCTTAAGAGTCAAAAGTGATCGGAGGGCAACCACCCCCCCCCTATGCCCTTTTTTCCCAAATGCATCCGATAAAAATTTTGAGATAGTCATTTTGTTAAAAATAGTTCAATTATCACATAACAAAAACTCCGGTGTCGACACATCCCATCAGGGTCCGGGGGCAGGCGTTGTAAGTTATGCCCTGGGAACAATAATGGTTCTTGTGGAAGGAATGCTCATATAAACTTCAGAGAAGGCTCATTTGATTGGAAATTGATTTTTCTAGTTCACTTTTGAAGAATCAAAAGATATCGGAGGGTGACCAGCACCCCACCCCATGCCCTTTTTTCCCAAATGCATCCAATAAAATTTTGGGATAGTCATTTTGTTAAAAATAGTTCAAAGATCATATAAAAAAAACTCCGGTGTCGACACAACCCCCAGGGCTCGAGGGTAAGCGTTGTCAGTTCTGCCCTTGGGGCATATCTGGTTCTCATGGAAGGGATGCTCGTATAAACTTCAAAGAGGGCTCATTTGATTGGAAATTGAAAGTCCTAGTTCACTTTTGAAGAGTCAAAAGAGATCGGAGGACACCTAGCCCCCCCCCTCCCTCCACGCCTGTTTTTCCTTCAACCCATCCAATAAAAACTTTTAGATAGCCGTTTTTTTTTTAAATAGCTCAAAGACCATATAACGAAACTCCGGGGTCTACACAGCCCCCCCCCCCCAGGGCCCGAAGGCAGGCGTTGTAAGTTATGCCCTGGGGGAATATGTGGTTCTTATGGAAGGGATGCACGTAAAAACTTCAGAAAGGGCTCATTTGATTGTAAATTAAAAGTCCTAGTTCACTTTTTAAGAGTCAAAAGAGATCAGAGGGCACCTAGCCTCCTCCCCCCCCTCCACGCTTTTTTTCCTCAAACCCATCCAACAAGAACTTTTAGATAGCCGTTTTTTTTAAATAGTTCAAAGACCATATAACGAAAACTCGGGGGTCGACAAAACCCCCCAGGGCCCGAGGGCAGGCGTTGTAAGTTATGCTTTTTGGGAATATATGGTTCTTATGGAAGGGATGCTCGTAAAAACTTCAGAGAGGACTCATTTGATTGTAAATTGAAAGTTCTTGTTCAGTTTTTGAGAGTCAAAAGAGATTGAAGGGCAACTAGCCCCTATTTTCCCAAATGCATCCGATAAAAATTTTGACATAGCCATTTTGTTAAAAATCGTTCAAAAGTCAGATAACAAAAACTCAGATGTCGACACAACCCCCCAGGGCCCGGGGGCAGGTGTTGTAAGTTATGCCGTGGGGCACATATGGTTCTTATGAAAGGGATGTTCGTATAAACATCAGAGAGGGCTCATTTGATTAGAAAATGAAAGTTTGAGTTCAGTTTTAAGAGTCAAAACAGATACGAGGGCAACTAGCCCTCCCCCCCCCACGCCTTCTTTTTCCAAATCCATCTGATGAAAATTTTGAGATAGACATTTTGTTAAAAATAGTTCAACCGTCGGATAAGAAAACTCCGGTGTCAATACAACCCCCCAGGGCCCGGGAGAAGGCGTTCTAAGTTGTGTCCTGAAGGCATGTATGGTTCTTATGAAAGGGATGCTCGTATAAACTTCATAGAGAGCGCATTTGATTGGAAATTGAAAGTTCTAGTTCACTTTTTCAGAGTCAAGAGATTGCTGGGCAACTAGCCCCCCCCCCCCCACGCCCTTTTCCCCAATCCCATCTGCTACAAATTTTGAGATAGCAATTTTTTGTAAATTGTTCAAAAATTAGATAACAAAAACTCCGGCGTCGACAAAGCCCCCAGGGCCAGGGGGTAGGTGTTGTAAGTGATGTCCTGGTGGGCGTATATGGTTCTTGTGAAAGGGACGCTCGTATAAATTTATAAAGCGCACATTTGATTGGAAATTGAAAGTTCTAGTTCACTTTTTAAGAGTCAAAAGATATCCGAGGGCAACTAGCCCCCCCCCCTCCCCCGTCACACGCTCTTTTCCCCCAAATACATCCGATAAATATTTTGAGGTAGCAATTTCATTAAAAATAGTTCAAATGTTAGATAAGAAAATTTCCTGTGTCGACGCAACCCCCCAGGGTCCGGGGCCAGGCGTTGTAAGTAAAGTTCTGGGGGGGATATATGGTTCTTATGGAAGGGATGCTCATATAAACTTCGAAGAGGGCTCATTTGATTGGAAATCGAAAGTTGTCTTTCACTTTTTAAGAGTCAAAAGAGATCGTAGGGCAACTATCCCCCCCCCTCCACGCCCTATTTTCCTCAAACCCATCCGATAAGAACATTGAGAGAGGCTTTTCTTCAAAATGGTTCAAAGATCCTATAATGAAAACTCCGGGGTTGACACAATCCCTCAGGGCCCGGGGTAGGCGTTGTAAGTTATGCCCGGCCGGCATATATAGCTGTTATGGAAAGGATGCTCGTTAAACTTCAGAGAGGGCTCATTTGATTGGAAATTGAAAGTTCTAGTTCAGTTTTTAAGAGTCACAAAAGATCAGAGGGCAACTATCCCTCCTGCACGCCTCTTTCCCCCAAATGCATCCGATAAAAATTTTATATAATCATTTTGTTAAAAATAGTTCAAAGGTCAGATAAAAAAAAAACTCCGGTGTCGAAACAACCCCCTAGAGCCAGGGGGCAGGAGCTTCAAGTTATGTCCTTGTGGCGTATGTGGTTCTTATGGAAGGGATGTTCGTTTAACTTCAGAGAGGGCTCATTTGAATGGAAATTGAAATTTCTAGTTCAATTTTAAGAGTCAAAAGAGATCGGAGGGTAACAAACTCCACCCCACGCCCTTTTTTCCCTAAACCCATCTGATACAAATTTTGAGATAGCCATTTTTTTTAAAATAGTTCAAATGTCAGATAAAAAAATTCCGATGTCGTCACATCCCAGGGCCCAGGGTGCAGGCATTGTAAGTTATGTCCTTGGGCCGTGTATGGTTCTTTTGAAAGGGATGCTCGTATAAACTTCAGAGAGGACTCATTTGATTGGAAATTGAAAGTTCTAGTTCAGTTTTTAAGAGTCAACTCAAAAGAGATCAGAGGGCAACTAGCCCCTCCCCCATCCACGCCTTTTCTTCCCCAAAACCATCCGATAAAAATTTTGAGGCAACCATTTTGTTAAAAATAGTTTCAAACATCAGATATTAAAATTCCAGGGTCAACAAAAACCCCCAGGGCCCGAGGATAGGCGTTGTAAGTTATGCCCTGGGTCAGATAACAACATCAGATAATAAAAACTCCGAGGTGGATTCCAACCCTTTTTTTACATTTATATTGTTACTTTGATGCTTTGATGAACATTTGATTTTGAAAAAAAAAGTTTGATTTAGAAATAAGGTATTTTGAAAAACTTGAAACTTTTTGCAATCAAAAACGAACAAAAATTAATTAAAAAAAAACTTTCCGAAAAAGAAGTTTTTCAAAGAAAAGTAAAGGCCATTTTAAACTTATGATCAGCAGATACAAATACCTGTTAAAATTTAAACTCAAAACGACCAGAAATTACTATTAAAGAATAAATGAAACCCAAAATGAACAGAAATTAAATAAATAAATGTTATAGCAAAAAACATACAACAAGTAATAATATAAATAAATAAATAAATCTTAAAGCGAGTAATGCTTAAATTGAATATCCAAATCAAGCTTACAAAGAAAAAAATGTAAATGAATAAATAAATCTTAAAACGAATGAAACTTAAATTGAATATGCAAATCAAGCTTGAAACGAACAAAAATCACTATAAACAAGAGCTGTAAAAGTCTAAAACCTATTGCGTCATTGGCGCTTTACTGAATACTATATGTGTCTTGAACAGTCTTGGAAAGTATAAACAAAATCAAATTGAATATTTGATATATAATGATATTAATTGTTTAAAGATCCATCAGTTCAAGATTTTATTTCACTTTAATTTTATTTTCATTTTCAGTGCTGTAAGAACTGGAAAAGACAATATTCGTAATATAATTCGTTCTCAGTGAAGCGCAAATGTCGCAGTAAGCTTTAGGTTTTACAGTTAAGGAAGGGAGTTGTGAGGCTTTAGGCACTTCTACGGGGCAGATAGCAGATTAACATGGGATTTCTGTGACATCCATAGGAAAAATAGCATTGGTTTGGATATCATTGTTGGTTTGGATATGATTGTTGGTATGGATATAATTGTTGCTTTGGATGTGATTGCTGGTTTGGATATGAGTTGCTTTTACGAGTGGTTTGGATATGACTGTTGGTTTGGATATGATTGTTGATATGGATATGATTGTTGGTTTGGATATGAGTGGCTTTTATGAGTGGTTTGGATACGATTGTTGGTTTGGATATGATTGTTGGTTTGGATATGATTGTTGGTATGGATATGATTCTTACTTTGGAAATGATTGTTGGTTTGGATATGATTGTCGGTTTGGATATGATTGTTGGTTTGGATATGAGTGGACTGTTATGAGTGGTTTGGATATGATTGTTGGTTTAGATATGAGTGGTTTGGGTTGGTTTGGATATGATTCTTGGTTTGGATGTGATTGTTGGTTTTAATATGAGTGGCTATTATGAGTGGTTGGGATATGATTATTGGTTTGGATATGAGTGGCTATTATGAGTGGTTTGGATATGATTGGCTTTTATGAGTGGTTTGGATATGATTGATGGTTTGGATTTGAGTGTCTATTATGAGTGGTTTGGATATGATTGTTGGTTTGGATATTCGTATTCATATTCGTTTAATCAAATAGCTTTCGTAGCAAACAAAACTGAACGCTAAATTATGCTATTTTTTATGTCATTAGAAAAAAAATGTCACTTATTTAATACACTAACAAAATATGGTACGAAGGAATTTGCAAATCTGTTGTTCGACACTTGACGGGTTGTAGTCTGTTCTGATGCCTGGTGAGTTTGGGGGTCGGTGCGGTTGGAGGAAGAATTGAGCGATGTTTCTCGTTTGACATGAGTGATTTCCCGAATTTCATTATCAAATCGTGTCTTCGGGCGAAAAAAGTGGGCAAGCTCATAACCACAAAGGCATGCTTGTAATTCTCATACCTGGGTCCAAGAATTATTTTAGTAGCACGTCTTTGAACGTCTTTTAGTTCCTCTGACATGTAGGCAGTATTTTGTGCTTGGGGACCCTAGACAGGACAACAACATTCAAGGATTAGCCTGATGTATGTCGTGTAAGCCAGTAAGAACTGACGATCTGAGAAACCCAGCCTTCGCATACTCGTTAGACTTTGGATTGAGTAGTGGCCTTTGCGCACGATATTGTCTACGTGCAGTTTAAACGAGCGATCGCTTGTAAAAGCCACGCCTAGTATTGTCGCGGACGAAACACTTGGAAAAAGAACAACTGGTATTGTAATATCTCGTTTGAGCGGGTTGAAGCGTAGAACTTTCGATTTCTGCTCGTTCAGTTGCAGGCTATTAGATTTACACTAGTTAACCAAGTCCGAAAAAAGTGTTTGTTCGAATTGCTGTTTTGCTACTGCGTTTTCTGCTGTGTATTTGAGAAGCGAAGACAAGTCGTCAACGAACTTGAAACGCTCCTCAAATTCTGCAATGATTTTATTGATGACTGCAAGGAATAAAAGGGCAGCTAGTTTCGTTCCTTGGGGACAGCCACAAGTAAGTTCGGTCCTCTCAGAGTGGATATCATCGGCAAATAACGGATATACCGATTGCCGTCGCCCTCGCAGAAAATCTCTCACTAATAGCAGCAAGTTTTTTCCAGCTCCCATCTCTTTAAGATTTGTCAGTGCAATGTGCTCTATAAGGTCGAATGCTTTCCTGTAGTCTGCCAAGAGTAAATCGATAACACTGTTTGGGCTGTCCAGCCACTCAACTATCAAATTGTACATCCGCACTAGGTATATTGCCGTGCTACTGCCTCGTATACAGCCATATTGGTAAGTGTCTATTGAGGGTGCAGTCTGCTGTAATAGGGCATGGTGGACAAAACCTTCGGCCACTTTAGCCAAGTTGGGAGTTATGGATATAGATCTTAGCTGGTTCCAGGACTGGGGTGCCTTTACTTTGGGAATGATCCGCACATAGGCAGCTTTCCACAATTTTGGGAACGATTGTTCTGAGAAACACTGATTTATGATTGATGCCATGGGTTTGGCTAGAAAAGGTGAGTACTCTTTCATTAGCTTCACAGAGAGTTCACATGGGTATGTGGCACAGTTGTTACGTAGTCGTTCGATTTCACGGAAGACTGATATTTCGGACACTTCTATAATATCATCGGCACTACAACTGTTGATGATATTGCTCATCTGTTCGTCACTTATGGTGGGATAAGAAGTGCAAATTTGTGTAAAAAACTCGTTAACATCCGAGGCTCTGATTAAACTCCCGTCTATGTTGCTGATTCGTACTTCAGTCCCTTTCTGTTTTCCAGTAAGCCTTTTTACTGCGTCGTGCCACTTGTGGGAATCTGACTTTAGGAGTGGAGCTACTTTTTCCTGTATATACATTTTCCTAGATACGCGGAGGGCTAAAACGACTTTGTTTCTCAACTTGTTCCCCTCCGATACTTCTCCTAAGGCATGGAGATTGCATCGTTTTTTGATCATTATTTTGAGCTCCGAGTTTAGCCACGGCTTATCTGTTTTCACAGACCAAGCGCATTTTGACAGGAAAGAATTCGCTGTATTTTTGTTGCAGAGTCGAATATAGTGTCTCGACCTTTTCATCGATGTCAGTTATAGCACAGATTGCAGCAAAATTGAAGTTCGCAATCCATCTGCCAAAGGCTTGGATGGAGCTTTTACTCAGTGGGCTGTACAGTATTCTAGTCTTTTTTGGTTTAGGTATACGGTTTCTGTTCTTCGACTTCCAGCATAAAATTTTGATATGAGTGATGCTTATATTATTACTTGTCGTTTGTTTTTTTTGCTATGATTGTTTATTTAATTTCTGTTCGTTTTGGGTTTCATTTATTCTTTAATAGTTATTTCTGGTCGTTTTGAGTTTGAATTTTATCTGGTATTTGTATCTGCTGATCATAAGTTTAAAATTGCCATTACTTTTCTTTGAAAAACTTTTTTTTGGAAAAATTTTTTTTAATTAATTCCACAAAAGAAATTTTCCAAAGGAACAGAGCGAGCTATATTAAACCCTAAAAAGAACAGAATTTCCTATTGATGAATAAATTAAACCCAAAATTAACAAATTAAAATGAATGATCACATCAAGCATAAAGATAATTAACACACGTTATAAATAAATAAATGTAACTAAAAACGAACAAAAATTTAAATGAATAATCTTGTCAATTTTAAAATGAACAGTAATTGCCATGCACATTCGTAAGGCTACCGCCCTCTAAACCTTTTAAAGGACAGAGCATCATTTGTACTTTATGGAGATAAAATTTTATTTTAAACAGTTTATCTTTCCTAATTATAACATCTTGAAAATCATAAATTGGTCAGACTTCCAGGAATCAATATAATCTTAGGTTAAACAATCAGTCTACTTTGTTATATCTTTAGAGTAATTTCGATTATTATGATTATTTTTTGCTGTTGTTGAGGATGTTTTGACAAATAAAAACCATGCTAGGCAAAATACATGTTGTTTTCAATTAAGTGCAAGCAATGCTCAAGTCATTTATAGGTTTCGTGGGGGAGGGAAGAGTAGTGTCATCTGTTACTTTTAAAAGGTAAAAAGATAAAGGATAAGGCACTAGACACGTAGACAGTCCTAGACAGACTGGACAGTTCAAACTGACGATGCTGATTTCCATTTCAAGGCCCTTCAGCCAGGAAGTGCAATGTGGGGTTGGGGGCCAGCCCAGATTTCTCCAGGTACCCATTTGAGCTGGGTCGACTCTGGCTGAGGCTACAGAGTCACGCAACTGACCCCCGTTCCAAACCAATACCTGGCCACACCAGGAATAGAGCCCTCGCCCTTGACACAAATGATTCCAAATCACTGATAGTAATTTCTGTTCACTTCAAGTTGTGTTGCTATATTACCTTTTTATTTCTGCTCATATAATTTTTTGATATGTCACATTATTTCTGTTTGAAAAACTTGATTTTTGGAAAAAAATTTTTTTAATTAATTCCTAAAAGAAGCACTAGATCTCCAAACTTGCCATTTATAGCTCCCACTCCCAACTTTCAAATAAAATCTCCTCTGTATCTTGAGGCTGGAAAAAAAATGTAAACACGCAGGATAAAATGGTCTTTGCACTACTAGTTTTGTACTAAAGGCTAAACTCCGATAAATGTTATTTTTTTTCACTTTGTGACATCACATATTTGTTAGTGTCTTAGTCCATGCAAGTGTAAACCTCTGTATACTTGTTTATTTATATGCCTTTTATATTGGCTGATGTAACGGTTTACGTAATTTCAAAGATAGTCAATAAACGTCGGTACATGGTCTTTATTTAATAATGTGAGAATAAACATACACAGAAAATAAGGTAGCAGAAGAATAACTAACTAAGACGAAGGCAAAAGATGGACTGCCATTCCAAGTCTAAACTTGGCCCCGACTCACTAATATCGGAAGTCCCAGTGATTGGCTGTTCACTGGCCTGAGAATAAAAAGTTCACGTGATAAGCTTTGGCCCTCCCGGAAGACCCCCTAGAGAAGCGATTGTTGACATATACATTGCTAACTCTGTTAGTAACTAGATACCAGGAAAAGAATTCTAGAATTTATGTTTCAAATACTTTACAGATTCTCCCCCTGTTTTTGAGTTAAATTTCCCAAATTTGGCTTATCCCCTTATCATTAAACCCTCAAACTTTAATTGAATTCAAAACATTCAATACCCTTCCCAAATTATTCACTTCTCACCTACTAACATTCTACAGCATAAAATAGTAACAATTACATAATATAAACACTACACAATATTTACATAAGTAAACAATTACATAGCATAAACGAACCGCACTAACAACAGTAGTCGGAAACTGGATATTTTAACACTTCGCTTTTTCTCTGTATACTTTAAAAATAGACTTGTTCGCCATACCCCTGAATTTGATGAGGACAAGGAAAGTTGGGATTATGTATAAATTTCAGATTAGAGCTAAAGGACGGACCGAGAAAGGTTAATTAATCCTGAAAATACCAGTGACAAATAAATGAAAATGTATAAAATTACAAAGAAGACAGATAGAATAGATATGTCAACCATTGCAGTTTGATTGGCCTACCATGCTGCAATGACGTCAAGATATTATTCCCAATAAAGTCTTCGGGGTTTTGTTGCTGCGCAACGCCCCAGTTTTGACCTATTTGGGTTTGTTGTACTAACTTGTGGTTCGACAAATGACAGTACTACTGGTGATATCTCTAGACTACTATTAGCGCTACGCATCAAAACCATCCCACGAGGCATCAAAATCATCCCACGGGACCTCAAAACCAGCTCCCTTTCCCTGGGTAGCTAAACCGCCCTGCGAGGCATCAATACCATCTCGCAGTGCATCAAAACCATCCCGCAAGGCATCAACCTCATCTCGCGGGACATTAAAACCAGCTCCATTTCCATGGGTAGCCAAACCGCCCTGCGAGGCATCAACGCCATCTCGCAGTGCATCAAAACCATCCCGCGAGGCATCAACCTCATCTCGCGGGACATTAAAACCAGCTCCATTTCCATGGGTATCCAAACCATCCCGCGAGGCATCAACCTCATCCCGTGGGACATTAAAACCAGCTACCTAGCCTGGGTAGCTAAACAGGCCTTTGACCTTTTTCCTATCACCTCAAGGTATTCAATTAAAGTTTTTAATGTGGGGTCCTCTCTTTGAAGTTGTCCTAAGTGTGCATGGTCTAAACTTAAGTAATCTCTCTCGGTTTCTATTTTTATATCTGCCTTAGCTGCCTCAATTAATTCGTTAAAAATTTCCTCAAACTCTCCCAAAATCGTGCGGCGAGACAGTTTTATTACCTTGTCCCCGTCATTAAAGATAACCGCCAAACTAGCATTACGAGTGACCACGTGTAGTGAGTATTTTTCATTGTCTACTAAATCATCTGAAGGGTAGAATAAAACTGTAGAACCGTCTGTAATGTCATTACCATCTCTGGATCTAAAGCTTGATTGAATAATTTTCATAGTTCCAGGGCCGACCGAAACGGCTTTTGGTAATACAACGCTACCTGTACAAAACGACTGAAAATTGCCGAGGTTATTCTGTCTAGCTGATAACCCAAATGTAATGGTATTTGTGCGGAGGTCAATTGTGGGATTCAGAGCATACAAATGTCCCATCCGAAATTACCTCGTAATCCATTGGAAAAAAAACTGATATTTTATAAGCGATCCCTCTTTTCATACTACCTACCCTTACTGAAACAGTTAAACGCTGGATGACCTGGTTTCCCGCATGATCCGCATTTTTGATACCATTCCTTAATGCTGTGTCTCCCCCCACGAGTAAGACACTCTTTTCCTCTCTCATCACAATATCTATCACTACTATGCCTACTATTGTAACTTACCCGACCATGAACACTTCCACGCCCACGACCTTGCAAACCTTCATCAATTGAGTCCAAATTTCACCCTCGTCAGAGCAGAAAGAAATTCATTGGAAGAAGAGACGTCTCTCCTTCCCCCACTATCTGTTCATATTGTTTTGCAACCTTTTACGCATCACCTAAACAAAAAATTTCTGCACTATGCTCTAACAAATACCGTTTGTAGAACGGTCTGATCCCCTCCTTGAGTAAATTAAGAGCAAGTCTTTCAAGGACTACACCATCATCACTGGCCTTTAAGGGCACCCTACATGGCCTTTCTAATTTTTGCATCCTTCTATAGAATAGATATGCCGTTTCATCCTTAAATTGAACCACGCCTACAAACTCTGCAACCGTTTTGCATACTGTTTTGCCTGGGGCATATGCTACAAGTAATCCACCTTTTAAACTTGATAAATTATAATCGAGGGATCCAGATCCTCAAAAAAGGAGCGAAAAAACCCATGGGCCAAAAGTGACGCGGTCTGTAAAGCTCTTGAATCAGACCAATTTAACAAGAACTGAAATTTTTGTAACTGCGAAACAAACTCAATTATTTTTCCACTTTCTGACTTTGTGAGTGGCGTTATTACTGAAAGAGGGTCGATTAGAGATCCTATTACTTGGGACTGTTGAGGCTGTTCTATTGGAGGATTAATTGGGGTGGTGCTCAGTGGAGTTGGAGGTTTGTTGGGAACAATGTCTCGATCTTTTGAAGGTAATAATAAAGTTCATCTTGATCGAAATCAAAATCATTTGAGTCAAATAAAAGAGGTGAAAATATGCTATTTATCCTCCACTGTCTTACAAAATCAAAAGCAACCTTTTTGTTATATCCAGTTTCCGCGGGATCAAGTATAGGAATACAAACTGACATATTGAGATCAAAATTTGAAAAAGAAACTACTCTAAAAATTTAAATATTGGTTTTAAACACCGTTCTTTAATTACGGACGCTAGATTTTGGGCAATAAACTTCACTTTTAACAATAAAGGTCAAATAAAATTTACTGGGTTGTTTAACCGTGTTACATCACTTACGAAAATTAGTCTGTCTCAAGTCCACTTGCAGTTGGTCTCAATTAAATTACTATCGTCAAATGGAGTCACGATTGGGAATTAATTTTCAATTATCGAATTCAAAATGTTAAATTTTGGTTGGAAACTGTCAAATGTAGATCACACGTCGACTGTATCAAATCAGGTAAAAAAAAAACACCAAACGTAGAATGGGTAAGCGAAGGTAGAAATCAACCGGAGACTCTCAGTTGTAGAAATTTGAATTAGTAGGTAAAAGCTATCGCGAGGAAATCCATAGTAGGCATTGTGTAACAGCCTATTTCAAAATGTTCATTTAAAAGAAAGTGTCTCTTAAGAAGGCGCTTTGAATAGAAGAAAGTTCAATAGCTCGTAACGTTTCGATGTTTTATTAATCAGTCTTTTGCAGTATTTGCACCTCAATATCACAAGCAATTTTGGTAGCGGACGAAATAGCTCTTCAATATGTTGCCAGTATTTAGCGTAAGATGTCGTCGTAAGTACTTATAACGTCACTCAAATGTCACTTGGAGGTTTTCCACTAGTGATATTTGCTCCACTAGTTTTAACCGCTTGCCACCACTCTATAAACCTCTGTCTACTTCTTTATTTATATGCCTTTTATATTGGCTGATGTAACGGTTTACGTAATTTCGGAGATAGTCAATAAACGTCGGTACATGGTCTTTATTTAATAATGTGAGAATAAACATACAAAGAAAATAAGGTAGGAGAAGAACAACTAACTAAGACGAAGGCGAAAGATGTACTGCCATTTCAAGTATACACTTGGCCCCAACTCACTAATATCGGAAGTCCCAGTGATTGGCTGTTCACTGGCCTGAGAATAAAAAGTTCACACGATAAGCTTTGGCTCTCCCGGAAGACCCCCTAGAGAAGCTATTGTTGACATATACATTGCTAACTCTGTTAGTAACGAGACACCAGGAAAAGGCTTCTCGAATTTATGTTTCAAACACTTTACACAAGCACCAAAAATATGTTCTCTAGTGTATATTTGGTTGGATCTTTCAGTGTCAAGAGACAATTATTATCGAGCTAAGTTGTCACATAGACTTACTGATTAGCACTGAAGGGCTAAATAGTTGTCAATTGAAGCCTATAATCTGAACCAAAGACGAAGGGATTACTACCAGGTCTTGGAAGATAACTTGCTATCTTAAATTTGAGCCTGCTGTATTGAAAATTAATATGGAGGTAAAAAAAAGGAAACCACTCAACTAAATATTTAACTTTTCCCTCTCTAGGCCTACAAGACTAAAGAAAATAGAATTTTATTTAAACTAGAATGCACATACAAATGTTACATATGAAACTTGTTATAGTTATAAAAAAAAAGAAAAAATGTTTTGAATTCTTTTCCATTGCAGAGGGAAAACTGCTTCTTCTGACATCCAATCTTACTGCTAGATTTTGGACAGGATCATTATGGCTTTTTGAAAATGCGGAAAGTGTGTCACCAGAAATGGCATTATGTGACATATGTCTGCCATCTGCAAGTGGATGTATGTCAGTTATCCCAGAAAAGTCTCAGGTCAGGAATAAAATTGTCTTATGTGTCTCTGATGAGGAGTTATTTTAATAATACATAATCTGGATTGTAATTAAAAACGCGAATTTCCGCTGTCCAGATTACTGTTCATAATCCATTGTTTACACATTGAGATACTTAAAGAAAAATGATATATTGTTAAATCTTAGTAAAAAGGATCAAGGTCTGTTATTTTCTTCAATAAAATGAGAAGGACAGTCTAGGCTTTTTGGAGTTGAAGGGGTGGTAATACCGCGTGCATTTGTGGTCGTTCCTGTTTGTTTTAGGTTTGACCTCATTATTCATTTCAACTTCTGCTTGATTTAGGCTTTATTTCTTTATTTTACTCATTTTCTTTGTTTTAAGTTTAATTTATTACAAAAGCTAACGTAATATACCAGATGCTAGCTGGTACAGGATAGTATTAGTCTTACTAGTAAACATAATTTGACTTGCACCCTTTCTGTAATAACAACTTAACCCTATTTTCCACCCCTCTTAAATTTCAAATCTATTTCAATTTTGTTTTTAAATTCAATTTCAGTTCCTATGTAAAACCCATTTGTATTTGCAGATGCGAACAGTAGTAGCAAAGAATTTTTTTTAATTCGTAACTTCGTTACACCTCAAATAAAAGTATGCCATTTTATTCCCTGAAATACCATATATTCGGCATGTTTATTTTCAATTTGAATCTTCTTAACCACTGGAACTGGTGTATTTTCAAACCTTTAAAATATTGGTTTAAAAAAAAATGAAAAAAAGACGTTTTTCAAAGAAAAGTAAAGGGCCAAATTAAAACCTAAGACAATCAGAAATAGAGTCCTCTATTAATTCAGTCTTAAAACGAACATGAATAGCTATCAATGAACAATTGAAACTCAAAACAAACAGAAATTAAAATAAATAATCACGTCACACATAAAGATAAAAGATATTTATATAGATGAATAAATGAACCCTAAAACAAACAGAAATTAAAATGACTTATCCAGTCAAACTTAAAACGAACAGAAATTACCCTAAACGGAGTAGGGCTACCGTCCCCTAAATCTTCTGAATCTTCATTTGCTCTTTACTGAAAACAAAATATATTTCAACATTTCCTTTTTTTTATAGTTATTACTTCGAAAAATTAAAACTTGCTGAGATTATAAGGAATAAATGTTATTATATATTAAACAATTAGCCTACTTTCATTAGTTGTTTCGTGTCGTCTTGATTACTTATGTTGTTTTTTTTTTTGTTTTTTTTTTTTTTTCTTCCATTAACAAAACCACACTGTTCAAAATATATATTGTTTTTAATAAAATTTAAATGCCTCTCGAGCCATTTAAAGATTTTTGGAGGGAGGGAAGTAGCAGGACTCTTATTTATAAACCTTGATAAGCCTTTTGATATTATTCCTTTGTAGCATCGTCGTTGATGTTATGACAAATCAAAAAAACACACTGCTTGAAATACAAATCGCTTTCAGTAAAAACAAATGACGCTATTGCCTTTAGAAAGTTTAGGGACGGTAACCTACTCTTATTTGGAGTAATTTTTATTCGTTTTAAGTTTGACTGGGCTATTTATTTTAATTTCTTCAAGCCAAATTGACTTTCAAGTTTTGCCTATTGGACAATATTATCCTTGAGGATCTGCAGCTCCGCCATGTCTAAACAGTAATGAATTATAGATGTCTTTGTGGCTTTTGATTTCTCATTTCGCATCTGCTGTTTTTGAGCCCATTCATCTGCAATCTACTCTGTTAGCCCTTTTTGTTCCTTCTTCCTCTTGAAAATTTTCTATAGGGGTAAGTCCTACATTTAGCTCCAGAAACGTTATGTACATAATATACTTTGCAGAATATAATTTACCATGAATATGCTGATGTGATCATTAGCCAGGCTAGCCTTTGTGTCTTGATTGAAGGGTTCTTGAGGCTTATAACTTAAGTCGAATTGGCCATGACCACTGCACCATATGGTAGAATCTCTCGAAGCATCGGCTTAAATAGATACATAATGTTGTCTGGCGCTAAACCATACTTTTTTTTTTTTTTTTACCACAATTGTTTTGGTTTTGGATTAGGGAAGCTGTGGCTTTCCGTGCTTTCTCTACCGAGTGAGCTTTCCAGCTCAACTAATGATCTTAATTAATCCACTGATATTGCCTTTGTTTTTTTAGTGATGTTAAAAGAATATAAATCTTCTGTGCAATGGGAATTTTCCATTTTTGCTTATTTGTGAACACATACTATCTCATTCTTTTTCAGGAGTAAATAACAGTTTTTATTATGTAACCATATATAAATTTTATCAAGCATATGCTGTTACAGTCTAATAAGGGTCTTCAAATGTTAAACTCTTAGAAGAGATATTAGATTTTAAGCATAAGCTTGAGCGTACCTGGAATGCTATTCTAGTAGACTTTAAAGACTATTCAGGACGAGCAAGGGCGCCGGCAGAAAATTTTCCAAGGGGGAGGACCAAACGCCAAAATATCAGTGGTTGTTTGGTGACATGGAATATGTTTCAGGAATTTTTTTTCGTATGAATAAGTTTATTTTTAAATACTTTTAGGAAAAAACTCAAATAAAAAGAGCAATTAAATTGCATGAAAAATTAAACAAAACACACTTATTGAAAATATCTTTATTAGATACATCATATCAGTGAACCTTACCGTAGAGGTTTCAAGCTCCAATCTTCCAAATGTGGAATTTCACTTTTTCTTCAGAAGAAACATCGTCGATGCATGTTTATTTGTTTTGTTATTTTCCAACGGTTATTGTATCAAACTGAAGGTCCGAGATAATTGGGAGGGAGCTCATTCAAACGTAAATTTAAAGGTCTTTTTTAAGTTACCATAAAGATTGGACCAGGGAAAAATCTTGTTTTCCTGCTATTTTTGGGCACAAAACTACGACTTTACCCCGAAGAGGATGAATTTGCAATCAATTTAAAATTCTGAAATGTTAATTGATTTAAAAGTATGAATAGCTATATTTTAGGCGTTTCCAGTTGTAAAAGAAGTAATGCCACACGGTGGCAGCACTGGATTCAACCAAGTTGATTAGCTTCATTTGTAATTAAATTAGGCTATGATTGGCCATCTTTAATTGCGTATCAGCTGTAATGAGGTGGGATGAGTCATTGTCAGGTGGGGGTAGGCAAGGCCGTACCCAGGTCTTTTTTCGGAGGGGGTTTTACTCAAAGATTTTTTTTCGGGGGAAGGGGGTTTACAAAAAAAACATCAAAAACGTATACAAAATTTGTTTCTATCCAATTTTGTTACGTTTTTACGAGTCAAAAAAACATTTCGGGAGGGGTTCAAACCCCCCATTATCCCCCCTCTGGTACGACCTTGGCCTATCTGTTAATATGGGAAAGTGTGAGTTTATGTGTTTTTAACAGTAGCATTTCTGTATCTCCATTAAACCTTGGTTCGATTTCATTACCTTGTTTGGATAAAGTCAAGTGGCTTGGTATATCGTTTTGCCCGTCCATTTCTGAAACTTGCTTGGAGTTGCTTACTAATGCATTAAAAAAATATTCGTGTGTCATATGGTAAGATATCTCCAAATAGAGGGCGTTATAACCGTAAGGGCCTAGCTCGGCTTTATAATAGTTTTTGCTCTCCAGGAGTATATTTTCTATCTGGATTCCACCACTTATTGAGGAAAAAAGATTTACGGAGACATAGAAGTGGTTACTTTAGATATTGTAAATATCTGATGTATTTACCCGGCTGTTTTAAAAATAGAAATATTGTATCCCGTTATGGTGTCATTGATGCTTGCGCGCGACTGGCCAGTGTGACTTCTAATATGATTATGAATACTAGTAATGTTGTTTCTGTCACTGACCCCTTAGTTTGTTTTTTTCATCGTGATATCGGTTAATTTGTATTTTTTGTTGTTGTTGTTTGATTTCGTATTGATGTTGTGATTTTTTCTTTTATATTTTCCATTATTCCGCAGTGTCATTTATAATGTTCATATGTGGGTCATAAATAAATTATTATTATTTCATGAAACTGTAAAGTTTTATGAAGACAGTACTTTTGGTAACGCAGAAAAAACGATCAATATTTCAATGATCTCTGTTCGGATTTTGATGGGTAATCAAAGAGTTCGTGGTAATGAACTGCAAGTACGGAGCAACCCTGCTCAATAGTAACTGAAAATCTAAAAAACGGAATTTTTATACCAATTGATATAACAAAAGAATTGGCTTATGGTGCTGATTCCAAATATATAAGCTTCATTGAGTTTAGGTTTACCCATCAAAAGCTACGAGCCTGAGAAAAATTTTCTGATTTTCTAAAAAAGGGGGAAAGACCCCCTCGAAGTCATATAATTTTAATGCAAATTACACCGTCAGATTCAGCGTGTCAAAGAACCCTACTGTAGAGGTTTCAAGCTCCTATCTACAAAAATATGGAATTTTGTAATTTTTGCCAGAGGAAAGATGCGTGTTTATTTGTTTGTTTGTTGTTTTTTTTTTTTTCCAGGGGTGATTGTATCGACCCAGTGGGCTTAGGCCGTCGAGAGAAGGCTCATTCTATTGAAAATGAAAGGTTCTAGTGCCCTTTTTAGGTGATTAAAATAATTACGAAACCAACAAGAATTCCAAATAGGGATATGTCAAAACAATTGGGAGGGCAACTAGGCCTCCTCCCACTCCACCTTTTTCCCAAAAAAATTGTCCAATCAAAATTTTGAGATAGCTTTTTTCTTCAGCTTAGTTGAAAGGCCAAATAACTATGTATTTAGAGATAAAATGACCCCCTACAGCCCCTGGGGAAAAGTTTTTAAGGTATAAAATTTACCCGTTGTTTTATTTGTAATTGGGAATATGTATACATTTTTCGGGTGGGGAGGGGGGAGAATTTTCTGCTGGGAGGATTTTACACGGAGAGAATTTTCCATTGAGAGCGAAGTTTCCAGGGGGTGAACTTTTCAGGGGAAATTTTACACTTGGTGAATTTGCCAGAATTCCTATACGAAATTTCTTTACATGTCTTGCTTTTTCTTTACCGATTCAATTTTAGGCGTGGAAATATTAAGGGTAATTGTCCGGGGTAAATTTTTGCCAGAATTGAATTTCCCAGAGGATATTTCTGTGAGGAGGGGAATTTTTTCCGTGGAGGTGGAGCCAGGTATCCCGGCGTTATTAAAAACAACGATCAGAAATTAAATAAAAAAACGCGTTTTTTTCAACCGAAAGTAAGGAGCAACATTAAAACTTAAAACGAACAGAAATTATTACGTATATGAGGGGGGTTGTCCCCTCCTCAACCCCTCGTTCTTTACGCTAAAATTGGGTAGAAGTGGGTACCCTGGGACATGTTCAGCTTCAAGATGTATATCTCAGGCTTTTTTGACTCGATTTCACGGAAAAAACCGGCTCTCCGTAGCCTAATCATTCGCCATTTTAATATAATGTTTTCATTTTTTTAAGTTTATAACAGAGGTTGAGCCCGTTTGTTTTCTGAATACACTGATTTTGTCCCGGAGTACCCATGAGCTGGGTACTATGGGACAGTTGCATGGTACTCTGGGACATAGTTGTAAATAAAAATTTATTTTCAGTTATTAAGAAAAATACAAATCATAGAAACTTTTCAGTTTCAAGTCACGAAGTTAGGCACTACAGCAACATAATTTTACCAGTTTCTCTCATTCAACCGCATATGTAGATAGATCAATCTAAAAAATAATCGTCTTTGAAACGCATTCAGTCCCACCATAGAGCCTAGGAACTGGAAGACACAATTTGACCTCTCCAGCATCCACAAAGGCCTCTTCTCTTTCACTGGGGAATACAAACTTCCAAGATAGGAGTTGCCTTTTCAGGAAGTTGACAAAGTAACCATCACCTAGTTCCTCTAGGACCTCGACAGTATACAATTTTGAACCCTTCTTGCCTTTGTACTGCACCAAAACAGCATCACCAGGTTTTATCGCATCTGTTTTGTTTTGCTTCATAGCAACCCTTAGGTCTTCAGATCCGAAAGACTCTTCCCAGTTATCGTCACAAACAACATCCTGCTCCTCTTCGCTTTTGTCACTGAGGTCAAGTTTTTTTTTTTTTTTTTTTTTTTTTTTTTTTTTTTTTTTTTTTTTTTTTTTTTTTTTTTTTTTTTTTTTTTTTTTTTTTTTTTTTTGTCATGCCTTTCTTTTGGTTTGTGTTTTGGCTTCTTGTACAACGCTTTTTCTCTTTCAATTTTTGACTCCTTCCTTTCTTTTTTCTGTCTCCTTTCAGATTCTGCAGCATGAATAGCATCTTTCACCGGTGTAGATGTAAGTACCTTTGACTGAACAGATTTTCTGCCTCCCTTCTGATTTGCAGCTTCTCTCTTTGGTAGTGGAGCTATATCTTCTGGTTGAACAAGCAAGGACCTGGATAAATTTTGAAATCGGCAAGGCAAGTCACCTACGACTCCATCAGTCTCTGGCAAATCATCCTCACATGCAATCGACTGTTTCTCTGGTGTAGGAGGAGGTGCTCTACTTATACTCTGCAAAGCTGGGAGAAAATCACTCTCTTGCCAGGCATCAGTGTTGAAAGGGAAGATACCAAGCTTTGAAAACCCATTGACAATGTTTGCGGGAGTTAAGGCTTTTGGGAAGGATTCTCCAAGCAACTGACTTATTTCGTACTCAGTCACTGCTCTGCCAGGGTGAGATCTGGGTGAAACCTGGTGATTTCGTTTCGGTGGAGTACAAAGGCAAGAAGGGTTCAAAATCTTACACTGGTGAGGTCCTAGAGGAACTAGGTGATGGTTACTTTGTCAAATTCCTGAAAAGGCAATTCCCATCTTGGAAGTTTGTGTTCCCCGGTGCAAGAGAAGAGGCCTTGATAATCCCGATTTATTTCCTCAAATCTTCGTCCTGTTTTCTTAATCCTATCCCTTCTGAAATTTTTGTGTCCTTATTTAAACTACTTGGCGTCACAATCTCTTCAAATTTAAAGTGGGATATCCATGTTAAAGACTTCATCCATAGAGCTAATGTGTCGTATCGCCGTCCTTAAGCTCCTAAATAAATTTAGCGTTCCCCCCTTTTCACTCCTTCAGGATTGCTAGCAGCTTGTAAGCATTTGGGTACCCTTGGACACAATTTACTCGACGTGTCCTAAGGTGCCCTAAACCAAATGTCCCAGAGTACCCTATATGCACTGTTCTAGAAAAAAAATTGCTTCTCTACCAGTAGATGACGAGCGGCCAAATTGAAGAATATACCAACCGAAAGCCAAGAAATTGATCAATTCCAACTGAACTAATGCTTTTCCCAAACTGAACTAATGCTTTTCCCCAACTGAATTTACCTTAAATTACTTCAAAATCTCGTACACTGAATTTTTTTTTCAAAATACACAGAAAAACTTCTCACCTCAATAGCCTACTATGGAAAAAATTTATCTAAAAACTACTATTTTTTTTCCACGGTTTTAGCGATAGATGGCAAACGCGATGCGCCTAGACAACTTTTTTTATTCCATATTTTCTGTCGGAAGTACACATGTCTCAACGTACCCTTGTCCCAACGTACCCACTTCTCCCCTAAATTTTTATGCCAATTCCTTAAAAACAAGTCCTGAAACACAAGTGTCGTTTAATTAGAACAATAAGGTACTTTTTTTAAAGTGCCGAAAAACTGTAGCGTGAAGAGCGAGGTATTGAGGAGGGGGGCAACCTCACTCATATACGTAATCATTTCTGCTTTGTTTTAAGTTTTAATGTTGCTCCTTACTTTCAGTCGAAAAAACTTACTTTTTTTTTTTATTTAATGAAGCTTACAACCATTTTTCTAAAGGCAATGAAAAAAGTATGTCAATTAAAGTAAAAGTATATAAAAATCGAAAAAGTAATTAATTAAAAAAATTAAACAAAACAATAGACTACTTGCGAAAACTAAGATATAAACTCCCAGCATTAAGTTTTGTTGAGCAATGCCGAAGCTTTGGACGGATATTTTTTTTACAATATCGACAGTTTTGAACTTGGTTATCAAACACCAAAATATTTAATGCCTTTAGACTCATTTGTTTATAAAAAGTAACACATAATCAAAGTAGTTTGTTCAAAATAAAATATTAAAACTAAGATTAAGAAATTCAAATAAAAATTTTTAATTCAATATTTTTAATTTAATTTTGAATACCAAAAACGAATATTTTTGACACCTTTATACTTCATAACTGTAAAAGATTAATCTTTTTCAAAGCGACAACTAGATAAATACAATTACTCCTGGAAATATAGATAAATGATAATAAAACAAAAAAAAAACGTATCCGTTCAAGGGGAAAATACAAAAATTCCCAGCATTCCGTTCATAGGAACATTTCTGATTATAGTGGCTTCATATATCAGTTCATGGGTACTCTGGCAATGCAAGCAAAAGTTGACGCCAATTTTTTACCGAAATTGCCCCTTATTAAGTTGTTTTTCGTGTGTTCTCTTTAATTATATAAACTTTCTTGTTTAATAATAGCTGATCTAATTACTAATAAACAAATACATATTTAGGATCTCCATAAATAGCTGATTCTTTGATTTAGTGTTATCAATAGTTAGGCTCTTACACTTTCGTTATAGGGTCAAAATCTATTTGCAAGCAGTCAACGATGGGGCAACACACATTTTTTCCATGGTTTTTTCCATGTTCTACCTTTTTTTTCTTTTGGTTTCCTTATAATTACTTTATAGTCCCAAATTTGCAAGGGGGGCAGCCCCCCCCCCCCTGTCGGCGCCCATGATGACGAGGTTCCAAATACATGAAGAATTTACTCTTTCTTGAGTGCAACCATTTAGAATAGTCTGAATACTTCACTGCCTTTAATTCTAGGGCTACTTTCTGACTCCTGGGCATGTGGGAATATCACTTCTGTATAGATTTGTCAATCATCCACTCTTCCATGGATTTTCCTATGGATTCGAAATTAGCATTGTCAAACGTACCTTCAATGTCTAGAAACATGCCTAACGCATACTCCCCAATTCTAAGAGTTTCCTCTATGTGTAACACTAGTTTGTATACTGATGTTTCTATGGAGCATCCATTTTAGAAATTAAAGAAATAATAAAATTCAGAAATCAAGTTCTTGGTCCCTAGACTGCTAGTCTGGGACTAATTTATCAATTGACCCACTACATTCAAGCTGAAAGGATGTTGGTATGATCGCCTTGCTGGCGTGAGATCTAAATATTTGTTTCCCCGGCATGGGTATAGAAACATCTCTTGCTTTTAGCCATGCCAGGGAATATGGGCTAGAATGAGGCTTTTCTTAGCAATCCCAATATAACGGGCTGGTAATCTTTCCCTCCCTTTTTGAAGCATGATGTGATATACTCTATCAGCATCACGGGACCTCTTAGTGAAGGCTCTCCCGGTGGTAAGAGCTTCCCGTACGCTCCCTTAGCCTCCATTCTGGTTTGCCAGCCAGTGTTTGTTGATAGTATACAAAATTATTTGCCAAATTATAGGACATAACCAATTTTGGCTAGAAGAAGTTTGCGCCCCTGTACTGTTTGGCGATGGCGGGCATGGACGCAATCCAGTTTTACACACACTATTCTGTTTCCCTCAACCTCCACCCAGAATGATGAATCTCCTTCGTATGTTTATGTAATGTTATTTACCTTCATTCCGTCCAATCTTGGCAGTGTGTTTCGCGAAATGTCTTGTCTTATGGCCTGACGCTGTGTAGGACGGAGATGTGTAGTGATTGGAAATAGCAGTAGTATGCCCCTATTTGTGTATATGGCCTACTTCTTTCAGGTGAACCATGTGAAGATTGTTACCACTGCCCCCGTTGCGAAATTTGCCATTTTGATTTTGCCTTAGAACTTCAGAACAGTCATAGGAGGAGCAGAATCCCCCCTCTTTAAGATATATAAGCATTTCAAACTAGCGACGACGTAAAGGGGAGACGCGCGGAATCTGGTATTTTTCAGTGGTTTTTGTTTTAAGTACAAAATAAT
This sequence comes from Artemia sinica, assembly GCA_027921565.1. NCBI lineage: Eukaryota > Metazoa > Arthropoda > Branchiopoda > Anostraca > Artemiidae > Artemia > Artemia sinica. The sequence goes on from CM051265.1 coordinate 42,411,026, forward strand.
CCAAAATTTTTTGGCGAGTCATCTATGAAAAACTTATCAATATTTCGCAACGAAAGTAGAAAACAGCTGTTAAAAGCGTTGTCTTGAAATATATATTTTTTTTTGTTCTTGTGTATTTGGCACAAATAATTGTCTCTTTTCTGTTTTAGGTCATTGTAGGATTAGATGACGGGTCTGTTTCTGTAATAAAAATAAATAAGATAGATGGCTGGAACTTCAGCTGTCTTGCTTCTGCGATTGAGCATGACGCTGGTATATCTGCCTTGGACATCACGTCCCAAAACGAGAAAATAGTTAGCGGTGCTGATGATGGAATGTAAGCCTTTCAGTTTAATTTTTTTTTCTGAATGTATGTGCATATTTGCATGTCACATATTTGTAAACTTTCTCATGCCTGTATTTTTATAGTTATTCTTTAGTATTTTGTGCGTTTTCAACGTCTGGTTCATTTAGCACGGAAAATTGTTCATGCTGCTTTTGAGATATTTTATTAAAATGTTATTAATTTAAACATATATATATATATATATATATATATATATATATATATATATATATATATATATATATATATATATATATATATATATATATATATATATATATATATATATATATGTATATATATATATATATATATATATATATATATATATATATATATATATATATATATATACATGAATATATATGTATATATATACGAGGCATGTTTTTTAAGTAAGTACCGTTTTGCGATTCCGCCGCCGCAGCGCTACGGTCGGCGTTCTAACGCTTTGAGTCCTGCCGATTGTGAAGTACGGGTTGTTATACGATTTCTTAGTGCTAAAGGCGTAAAACCGATCGATATTCATCGTGAGATCTGTGAAGTTTACGGACAAAACATTATGAGTAATGGAATGGTAAGGAAATGGGTGAGAGCATTTAAAGATGGCCGCACAAATGTGCATGATGAAGAACGGAGTAGGCGTCCCTTGGTCTTTAATGAAGATTTGGTGCAGAAAGTGGAAGAAAAGGTGAAAGAAAACAGACGCTTTACAATTTCATCAATGTGCGACTGTTTCCTCAATATTCTCTTAGTGTTTTGTATCGCATTGTGACTGAGAACTTGAATTACCGGAAATTGTGTTCACGTTGGGTTCCAAAAATGTTGACGGATTTGCACAAAACCCAACGTTTAGGCAGTGCATTGACTTTCCTTGAGCGGTACCACAATGAAGGTGAAGATTTTTTAGACCAAATTGTTACTGGTGACGAAACTTGGGTGGCCTTCGTCACACCAGAATCAAAACAACAATCCATGGAATGGTGACATTCATCATCACCCAAAAAAGTGAACTTTAAGCAAACAATTTATGCCCGGAAAATCATGTGCATAGTTTTTTGGGACAAAAAAAGTGTATTGCTAGTGAAGTTTATGCCTCGTAATGAGACAATCAATGCAGTGTCTTATTGTGAGACATTGAACAATCTGCGTTGTGCAATCCAGAACAAAAGACGTGGCAAGTTGAGTAAGGGTATCGTTTTGCTGCATGACAATGCCCGTTCACATGTGGCTAATCGGACCAAAGATCTCACCAAATCTTTAAATGGGAAACTCTAGAGCATCCTCCATACAGCCCTGATCTGGTGCCCAGGGACTACCATTTGTTCCTGCACTTGAAGAAACACCTGGGTGGTCAGCGTCTTCAAGACGATTAAATAAAAAAAACTAGTTTTTTAAACTGAAAGTAAGGAGCGACATTAAAACTTAAAACGAACAGAAATTATTCCGTATATGAAAGGGGCTATCCCCTCCTCAACGCTTCGCTCTTTACGCTAAAGTTTTTTATTGTTTTAAAAAATAAAGTTATGAGACAGAGTCAAACTTTAGCGTAAAGAGCGAGGCGTTGAGGAGGGGACAGCCCCTTTCATATACGGAATAATTTCTGTTCGTTTTAAGTTTTAATGTCGCTCCTTACTTTCAGTTTAAAAAACTAGTTTTTTTTTATTTAATTTCTGATCGTTTTTTAGTTAATGCAGCTTTTATTTTGGCTCACCGTCATTGAATAAGTAAACAAAATTTGCATAAAAATTTTACTTTTCTTTTGCTAAATGGATGTCTCTAAATTTGGTTATGACGTAATTTACAAATTAACTTACGTAACTAACTTCTATATTCGTATATTTTTCTTCTGGCAAAAAATACAAAGTAGCAGATTTTTGCAGATATGAGCTTGAAACCTATGTAATAGAGTTTTCTGATACGCTGAATCTGACGGTGTGATTTTCATTAAAATTCTTTAACTTGTAGGGGATGTTTCCCCCTCTTTAAAAAAGTCGGGTAAATATTCTCAGGCTCGTAGCCTTTGATGAGTAATACTAAACTTAATAAAATTTATATATTTAGAATCAGCATTATAAACCCATTCTTTTGATACATTTATTGACATCAAAATTCCGTTTTTAAAAGTTTCGATCACTATTGAGCCGTATCGCTTGTTTTTTTATTGTTTTTTTTTTTTATTACGTATATGTTATTACGTATATGAGGGGGTTCTCCCCTTAGTCAATACCACGCTCTTTACGTTAAAAGTTAAAAAAAATTTAATTCACAAACCCCTGAATCACAAAGGCCGTTTAGTTAGAATAGATAGCTCTTTTGAAAGCACTAAAAAAACTGTAGCGTAAAGAGCGAGGTATTGACTTGGGGGATAACTCCCTCATATACGTTATAATTTCTGTTCGTTTTAAGTTCTAATGTTGCTTCTTATTTTCAGTTGAAAAAAACTTGTTTTTTTTTTATTTAATTTTTGATCGTTTTTTAAATAATGCTTGGAAAGCCGGCGACCCCGTCATAGAAATGTCCCCTATGCCGAAGAAACATCCTCCACGGAAAGATTCTTCCGAGTAACCCCCTCCTCCAGCCCCAGCCTCCAGAAAAAAATCCTTCCTGAAAATGTCTGTATACTTCCCAATAACCAATAAATAATGCTGGCAAGTCCGGCGCCCCCTTCACGGCAATTTCCCTTCCCCCATGAAAACTTCCTTCATGGACAGATCCTCCAATATAACCCCCGACCCACAATTTTGATCGGGTGACTTTGGGAAAAAATGAGCGTGGGAGGGGGCCTAGTTGCCCTCCATTTTTTTTGGTCACTTAAAAAGGGCACTAGAACTTTTAATTTCCGTTCCAATGAGCCCTCCCACGATATTCTAGGACCACTGGGTCGATACGATCACCCCTGGGGAAAAAAAAGAAAAAAAAAACAAATAAACACGCATCCGTGATCTTTCTTCTGGCAAAAAATGCAAAATTCCACATTTTTGTAGATAGGAGCTTGAAACCTCTACAGTAGGGTTCTCTGATACGCTGAATATGATGGTGTGATTTTCATTAATGTTCTATAACTTTTAGGGGGTCTTTCTCCCTTTTTTTGAAAATCAGCCAAATTTTCTCAGGCGCGTAACTTTTGATGGGTAGCACTAAACTTGATGAAAGTTATATATTTGAAATCAGCACTGAAATCTGATTCTTTTGATGTATCCTATTGGTATCAAAAACCCGTTTTCTAGAGTTTGGGTTACCATTGAGCCGGGTCTCTCCTTACTTACAGTTCGTTACCACGAACTGTTTGATAACGAAGTCAAAACAGTTGGGATACAGTGGTTAACAAGTCAGGCGGCAGAATTTTATGAGGAGGGTATTCAAAACTGGTGCCACGTTATGACAAGTGCCTCAATATTCACGGAAATTATGTAGAAAAGTAGATTAAGGTACAGGCTTTCATGTAAAAATTAAATTATTGCGATATCTTTCCTCCTCAACGAGTACTTCTCGTAGGAAGGTGGTCGAAGCGTCTCTTGTCCCTTCCAGCGCTCCATGGTGAAATCCTTTGAGTGACCTCTTGATTCTTGGGAGTAAGGCGTCCGGCACCCTTCACCGTTTTAGCACTTCACAGTAATACCGGATTTTTACAGTACCTCCTTGGAGCACAGATTCGTGATACACTAACCTTTGTTATAAAAAAACACGATGAGCATTATATTTACCCGTGATTTGCTCATTCTTGCTTTCTTTGGCCGAGGAGACTCATTGATCTGCCACTCGTTGCTTTGACGTTCGGGTTCAGGATCATATTTGAAAACCCGTTTTTCGTCACCTGTGATGACTCTATCAAAGAATTCATAATTGATTTCGCAACTTTCAAAAAGGTCCTGACACAGTGCGACACGCTAGGCTATTATTCCATCTGTGAACACTTAGGGGATTATTTTCGCTTGTGCGTCCATATTATACGAATCCTTGGCTAGAATTCGGTGAACCTCTTTTTTTCAGCACATTGGAGCCCATAGGTGACTCGCTTTCGCTGAAAACCCCTATCATTATTTCTGCCGGGAGTCGTGGTACGCAAGTGCGCTTGGGCGTTGGAAAAGTATCATTACCAGAACTTTTGGGACAAAAAGAGTATAAAGGAAGAAATAGATTGTGTAAGTTAAAGATGTATGACCCAAATGGAACTAATATAGAAATTTTTAACATTACAAAATCAGTCATTATTTTTTCTCAGAGAACCAGAAGCCAATTATTGTAAAAATATAGTAGATTATACGGAAGAAATTATTTACCGAATAAAGTTGACAAGATTGTATTTATGCACACTATCCAGCTATTGGAATACCAAAAGCTGTTACCAGTTTGAAAAATGCTTTTTCAATGGCATATACAATTACATATACTCTTCAAGGCAATGGTATATACTTTTTCTCTGATCAGAAATTTAACTGGTGTGCTGTTTCAACCACTTTTGCATATTTTCAACTCTTGCATATTATATGGAAACTTTCCTAGATTGTCTTTCTGATTGCCTCTCTTGTTTAAAACAGGTGATAAAAATGAACAGAAATTATTCCATATATGAGGGGGGGGGGCTGCCTCTTCATCAACCCTCGATCTTTACACTGAAGTCTCATAGTTCTTTAAAAATACTTCTCATTCAAACTCAACGGCCCTTGTGTTTGAACGATTTTTCTTACGGAATTTTGGCAAAAAGTCAAATTTGAGCGTAAACAACAAGGGTTGTATCGCTACCACAATCTATTTGATAATTTACCCCGATCTGATTAATTTTTTTATTCAACGTGTGTTGTTTTACCTCAAATTTTCAATCTGGAGACGACAAAGGGGTCTATGGCCAGTATAATGAAAGAAGAGAAACAATCAAAGAAATATTTTGCCCGTATGCGACAAGGCATCTTCAGAGTTCAAATAAAGAAGAGAGAAAGAAAAAAACTAGAATCTAAAACTAAAATACTATAAATAAAAAATAAATATAAAGCTAATACAACTCAACTAATATATGTATATCTTTGTTTTGTCGTGATTGGTCAGTTTCGCTTTAAATCTTTAATTCTTCTAATCTTAGACACAGAAACGGTGTCTGATGTATTCTCCCTCGCGAAAATACAATCCCTCCATGCCCTGATTCACACAAGAAAAGACCTTTTTGTGCAGTGTTTTCTAGATTTAGTTGTATTGTCGTTCATTTTATTCTTTGCCTAGTCAGTTCGTGAATTGGTGCCCCTGAACTATACAAAAGAAAACAAATTGACTAACTAAAATTCCAGTCCAAGAGAACAATATTTTTAGTTGAATATCAAACAGTTCGTGGTAACGAACTATAAATAAGGAGCAACTCGGCCCAATAGTAAACGAAACTCTAAAAAAACTTGATTTTTATAAAAATCGGTACATCAAAAGAACTGGCTTTTAATGCTGATTCCAAATGTATAAAATTCATTCAGTTTAATGTTACTCATCAAAAACTACCAGCCTGATAAAATTTGCCGGGTTTTCGAAAAAGGGATAACACTCCAAAACAGTTAAGCTATGAAAATCACACTGTCAGATTCAGCATATAAGCAAACCCTACTGTAGAAGTTTCAAGCTCCTATATACAAAAATGTAAAATTTTGTAGGATGATATTCACTCATCCTTGTCGAACTTTCAACCTTCATTTTGACAGTTTTTTTCTCGTTGTTGGATCTCTAGTTTAAGTTGGCAGACATTTTAAGGAAAACATATTAAGGGCCTAAGGGGGGTAATCGAATTTTTCCTAAGTCTTGACCCATATGGATAGTTTTTTTCACATTGAAAAATGTTAGTATTTAAATTTTCAGAAAAAAATATAGTTTAGTTTTCGAGAAAAAATATGTGTATACTTATGCAATTATTACTCGTTTAAAGATGTAAAATATATAGCCAGGGCCACAGTGAGGGGAGAGGGGTGGTAAAAGCTAGGGGGTCGGGCTAAGGCCAGGCAGGAGTTATTTTTAGGCTATAATAGGTTCCTGGGCTTTTGCATGCAACGTGTTTTTTTGCGTAATGTACTGCTGAAAATGCTAGTGAGAATTGTAACGAAATTAAGATTTGGAATTGCCTCTCTGAGTAGGAAAAATCATAAAATAAACAAAAATAACCCTTAGATCTGTTTTAGAAAGTTTACTAATACTAGAAATAAGATTTTAACAATTGACACGGAAATAGTTCAGACCAGGCATGTAAGTTATGGGTGTCCTTTACATCCACTTCTTAAGCTTAACCAGTTATACGTTATATTTTTTTGTATAATTTGCCCACTGTTTGTTTTTATTCAAAGTTTTGTCCCCATAAAATATTGCTCCTCCACCCTCATAAAGCTTGTACAAGGGCAAGGCCGTACCCAGAGGGGGGGGGGGGGTACCCAGAGGTCTCCCCCCCGAAATGTTTGTTTGACTCGTGAAAACGTAACAAAAATGGATATAAAAAAATTTCGTATGCGTTTTTTGAACTTTTTTTGTGTAACCCCCCTCCCCCCCGAAAAAAAATCTTTTAGTAGAACCCCCTCCGAAAAAATCCTGGTTACGGCATTGCACAAGGGGTCATTGGTCGCTCCCTAAATCTAAGAAATGCCATAGCGTCTATGATTTGCAATATTTCTCAAACAATTAATCTGTTTTTCTTTCGTTTTACGCAACCTCATTTCAAATATGAACCATCTAAGATAAATCCTTGTAGACGTGCCACACGCACATAACAGCTATAATACACGTCTAATGGCATCAGCATCGACAAAATTGAAAAACAAATACATTGATTGAAGTACTATCTGCGCTTGTTTCTTTGAAATCCGGGGACTAGTACATTATGACAAAAGATTGTGATCGTTGTTTTTAATTTTATAACTATTCTAGAAACTAAATAGAAAGAGAATAATGTTAACTCGTTTTAAGGCAAACGAAGGCTCCTACGTTTTTGCATCTGCATTTGGAGTACTTCATCACGATTCATTTGTAGAGTAGCAAGGTTTTCAGAACATGGTTTGAAACTTGATGTAAAATTATGCCCAAGAGTCAATTACTCAGGATGCTCAGGATTCGGCATTGAAGTACTATCTGAGCTTGTTTTTCGAAACGCGGCGACTAGCACATTATGACAAAAAATCGTGATTGTTGTATTTAATTTTATAACTATTCTAGAAAGCAAATGGAAAAAGAAAAATGTTAATTTGTTTTTAAAACGAAGGCTCCTCCATTTTTGCAACTGTATTTGGAAAATTAAAAACTTGAAGTAAAATTTTACCCAACAGTCAATTACTCAGATAATAATAAAATTATAATATAAGATGTTTGTTAATTAACATTGCGTATCTTGAATCGTAAGAATCCGTATTAATCCATTTGACTTTAAAAGCGTGATTTTCCGATTCCAAGGCTTGATCCGTACTCTGATCTTGCGTTATATAGTTTATCAGACGTGCATGCCGAGAAAGGTGACTGAAACTAACCCGACTACCTTTTCTTGGAATCCCAGAATTATCGCGATTTTCCCCGATTTCTGGTATTTAACAGGTAATGTGCTTTTATCTTCTTTTTTTCTGACCCCCCCCCCCCCCCCACTGTCTCCCTGGAATAAACTTCAGTATACTTATGTTTACTTATAAAGGTCGATGAGAAGTTATGCTCCTTATTTTTTGTATAATTTTTTGTTCAGAATATTTTTACTTAGAATCATTTTTGTATGTAATTATTTCAGGATCAAAGTTTGGGATCCAAACAATTTAATATCAACAACAACATTTCGCAACGCTCACAGTGACAGTATATCTGACATTTGTTGTAGTCCTGAAGATCCGAGCGTATTTGTTTCTTGTTCAATAAATGGAGAAATTACCTGGTGGGACCTACGACTACCTAAACCAGCCAAAGGTATTTTTTATGATTCTTACTTTAGTTATTCTTTCGTAAATCACGACGCCAATTAAAACAAGGCTTAAGTCAAAACATATTCTATTTTAACAACTGAACAACCTATTAGAATGTAAAAACTGACTATCAGAGCCAAAGACCAAAGGGATCAGAGCCAAAGGCAAACAGGAAGAGCCCATGGCAAAACCACTAATTGAAACCGTAAAATACTAAAATTTTGACAAGTTTAGTTTTGGTAATACCTATTTTTTCCCTTCTTTTCTTGCACGCAGTAAAGGCCACATGGCTCCAATGTTTTATTATTATGTTGTTGTTTTTTTCAGAGGCACTTCATATGGAAGGGGTGGTCGCATAAACTTCAAAGGGGGCTCATTCGATTGGAAATCGAGAGTTCTAGTGCCCTTTTTGAGATAGCCATTTTGTTGAAGATAATTCAAAGATCATATAACAAAAAATCCGGCGTCGACACAAGCCCCCAGAGCCCAGGGGCATGCGTTGTAAGCTATGCCCCGGCATATATGGTTCTTATGAAATGGATGCTCGTATAAAATTAAGAGAGGGCTCATTTGATTGGAAATTCAAAGTTCTAGTTTACTTTTTAAGAGTCAAAAGAGATCGGAGGGTAAGCAGCCCCTCCCCCCCCCCCTACGCCCTTTTTTTCCTAAATGTATCTGATAAAAATTTCGAGATAGTCGTTTTGTTAAAAATAGTTCAAAGATTATATAACAAAAACTCCGGTGTCGACGCAGCCCCCCAGGGCCCGGGGACAGGCGTTATAATTTGTGCCCTGGGGGCATATATGGTTCTTATGGAAGGGATGCTCGTATAAACTTCAAAGAGGGCTCATTTAATTGGAAATTGAAAGTTCTAGTTCACTTTTTAAGAGTCAAAAGAGGTCGGAGGGTAGCTAGCCCCCCACACACATACCCTTTTTCCCCAGACCCATCCGATAAAAATTGTGAGATAACTATTTCGTTAAAGATAGTTCAAAGGTCAGATAAGAAAAATTCCTGTGTCGACACAACCCCCCAGGGCCTGGGCAGGCGCTATAAGTAATGCTCTGGGGCATATATGGTTCTTATGGAAGGGATGTTCGTATAAACTTCAGAGAGGGCTCATTGGATTGGGAACTGAAATTTCTACTTCATTTACAAAGAGTCAAAAGATATCGGAGGGCAACTAGCCCCCTCCCCTCCATGCCCTTTTTCCTCAAACCCATCCAATAAGAACTTTCAGATAGCCATTTTTTTTAATAGTTCGAAGATCTATTAGTTAATAGTTCGACACACCCCCCAGGGTCCGAGGGCAGGCGTTGTAAGTTATGCCATGGAATATATATGGTTCTTATGGAAGGGGTGCACGTAAAAACTTCAGAGAGGGCTTATTTGATTGGAAATTGAAAGTTCTCATTCAGTTTTTAAGAGTCAAGAGATCGGAGGGCAACTAATCCCCCCCCCCACACCCTTTTTCCCCAAACCCATCCACTACAAATTTTGAGGTAGCTATTTGTTTAAAATAGTTCAAAAATTAGATAACAAAACTCCGGTGTCGACACAACCCATGTTGTCGTGGGGGCGTATAGGGTTCTTATGAAAGGAATGCTTGTATAAATTTCAGAGAGGGCTCATTTGATTGGAAATTAAAAGTTCTAGTTCACTTTCTCTGAGTCAGAAGAAATCGGAGGGCAACCAGCCCCTCCCTCGTCGCCGCCTTTTTCTTCCCCAAAGCCGTTCGATGAAAATTTTGAGGTGACTGTTTTGTTAAAGATAGTTCAAACATCAGATATTAAAACTCCGGGTCGACACAACCCCCCAGGGCCCGGAAACAGCCGTTGTAAGTTATGCCCCTGGGGCATATATGGTTCTTATAGAAGGGATGCATGTATAAACTTCAGAGAGGGCTCATTTGAGTGAAAATAGAAATTTCTAGTTCACTTTTAAAGAGTAAAAAGAGATTGAAGACAATTAGCCCCCCCCCACGCGCTTTTTTCCCAACCCATCCTATAAAAATTTCGTGATAGCCATTCTTTTAAAAATAGTTCAAACATCAGATAATAAAAACTCCAAGGTTGACACAAACCCATTTTTTTTACTTTGATATTGTTACTTTGATACCAGTTTTGATGCTTTGATGAATATTTGATCTTGAAAAAAAGTGTTTGATTTTGAAATCAGGAATTTTTAAAGACTTGAAACTTTTTGCAGTCAAAAGCGAACAAAAATTAATTAAAAAAAAGCTTTCCGAAAAATAAGTTTTTCAAAGAAAAGTAAAGGCCATTAACTTAAGATCAGAAGATACAAATACCTTTTAAAATTCAAACTCAAAACGAACAGAGATTAAATAAACAACCATAGCAAAAAAAAAACATACAACAAGTAATAATATAATGAATAAATAGATCTTAAAGCGAGTAATGCTTTAATTGAATATGCAAATAAAGCTTAAAATGAAAAAAAAATTGCTTTTGAATTATAAATGAAACTCGAAACGAACAGAAATTAAATAAACAATCAATGTAAACAAACATACAATAGATATTAATGTAAATGAATAAATAAACCTCAAAACAAATGAAACTTAAATTGAATATGCAAATCAAAATTGAAACGAACAAAAATCACAACAAACAAGAGTTTGGGTATCGCCTTCTTCTCTCACTGTAAAAGTCTAAAACCTACTGCGTCATTGGCGCTTTACTGAAAACGAATTTTATTACAAATATTTTTTTTGTACTTTATATTGAAATAAAACATTAAAATCACAGTAAAATTTTGAACTGATGAGCTTTAAGCAATTAATATCATTATACATCATATATTCAGTTTAATGTATTATTTATTTCTAAAACTATTCAAGACGAATATAGTTTCACTACAAACAGGAGTTTGGATACTGTATATTTTGGCAAGCATAGCTACTAGTGGTTGTTTAGCGCTATCCTCTTCTATTTTAGATATACCTTACGAAAATGAATGTGGTTCTTCAAGTTGTCTCGCTCTCACCAACAGCGGAAATATCGCCTTTGGAACAGAAAGTGGTCATGTTTTAGTTAAGGACATTAAGAACTTTGATGCACCATCAAATATATTAAGATCTCATAATAGACGTATTCATCGCATAAAATCTTTTCAGTAAGTGAAATTCAGCGTATGTTTTGTCAGTTGTCCAACTGATTTATGTTGTTATATTTTTTTATTTTTAATTCTGTTGGATAACCAAAAGCAATGAATACCCTTTTTTTCTGTTTTATAATGTAATCGTTAAAATATTTTTCGCCCTTGAACTAAATCCAACAGGGATGTGTTGCTGAAGTTTCGCCAATAGGTGCTAATTTTCTAATGCTATGAATTGGTGAAAAGAGTATTTATAGAAATATTTAGCTGGTGTCTATGTTGTTGACACTTTTTGTACAACTATAATACGGCAATATTCTAGTGTATTGCTATTCTTGGGTATTAGGGTATTACTAGTGCTATATCCGTAACTCGCTGTATATTTTAATTTAAGATAATGTTTATGTCTGTATGCCTAAGGTCCCTTTTTCATTTGCTAGAGTGGGATCACAAACTTTAAATTAAAAGCTTTTTATACCTTTGTTACTTTGATTTGATATAAATTGATTTATGTAAATGTTGTAAATGCTAGGGCTGCTTCAGTGATATACCTAGGTGCAATTATTACTGTAGTCTCGAACACCTTACTTTTTACCTCATTTGATACATTTTGCTCTCCCTTACATTCTTAAATTGAGTGTAGTTTTGCCACTCTACTTAATATGTTGTCTTTGCAACCTCTATCCTTAGTTATGACTCTGTCCAAGGGAAAAGTTCCCTAAGATGAATGATCACCGGATATGTCAAAAAGAAAAGAAAAACGCCAAGCTCTAGATAATAAAAAAAAAAGACGAAAAGTACTGTTACTCCGGACTGTTGCAAATTATGTCAACGATTAAATCTAATACAATATTTGGTACTTGTTAATTAAACGAAACACTCTCAAGAATTACGCTTAGCTTAGATCTCAGAAAACCGGTTTCATAGCTACAAAGACAAGTGACGGATGATACAATATATTGGACTTGTATAATTTGGGTTATATATTTGCACATTAGGGGGGGGGTTTAGATTAGGGGCGCTTTTAGAATACTATACCACCCCCCCCACCCCCCTAATATGCAAATATATAGCAGAGATTACATTATTATATAAACTAAAGATTATATGAAGGTTATATTTCATTAGGAATAACCTAGCTTCTTTTTGGGTGTGTTTCACTTAATTAAAAAGTACCCAATATTTTTTCAGGACCTGTAATTCAACCTTGCATACTTGATTTTAATGTTTTATCCTTCGCGCAGCATGCTATTATTTTGCAAGGTATTTAAATGCAACGATTCTTTATTAGCTTTATTCTTACATTTTAAGCAAGTATCAACTAGTTATACTGAACAAGTAAAGAAAGTTTTCTACCTCTTTGACTGTTACGTCACCGTGGTATTAATATCTTGGGGGACATCTCGGAGTAACCTGACATTGTATGCATAATTGAAGTCAAGTATCATCCTTTCTTTCTCTTGTAGTCTTATGTTGCTAAGCTAGTCCATGGGTAAACGGGATACAAAATCCGTCAGAATAATTCAAATGAAATGAAAAAGGAAGCCTTGTTTTACACAAGACATCTTATATAGCGTAAATATTTGAAGTATGGTTCTTCCATCTTTTCTGAAAACGTTCTGTTTCTCTTTTTGCCACTTCTATAAAAGAGTCATGGGTTTTGGATAAAATCAACTCATTCAAAACTTAGCGAGGATCGGAGACAAAACGTATTCCTGTTTAATTTGGACACTGAAAATTGTAATCTTTCAAGCAGTTCGTGATAATCTACTACCACTACTACTACTAACAACTCACTGCAGTACCAAGTTTTGAAAGGCAACCCATAATAGATAATTTCGCTAGGAAGAGGTTTTTTCGCTCAAAAAAGTCCCCCAGAACAGACCAAACCCAGAAGAGTTATCCATTAATCAGAAGCCAGTGCAAATGCTGTTTCGTTTATTAAGCTATAATTTCCTCGATGAGCACCACTCCTCAAGGTCACACTACAGCGCTGTTAGCAGTCACGGTTTGGCTAGGAAAACTCGTGAAAGATCCACCCTGAAGCTACTATGAGGATTCGCAAGCAGGATTTCTCTTTCAGGAATACGGATAGAGAAAGGAGATGATGACGGAGCGGAGACTCCCAACCATCTCACAGTACCGGAACAGCTCAAACCTTTAATGCCCTCGTTAGGACATTTTTGATAATCATTTGTAAGTAAAGAGAAATTTTGACAAAGGAGTTTCGATAGCACCTATAAATAAAAAGAAAGTGCTTTTCATGTGATTTTTATTTGGATTTAACATATACAAATTTTATTAAATTGGTAAAAGTTTTACCAGGAAACTCACAACTTTTTAGGACTTAAAAGCGAAGGTTTTCTCTCTTTTTTTTCTCGGTTTGTCATCTTATCGAACCAATGGATGGAGAATATTATGCTAGTAATCAATTGAATAGGCATTTAAAGTTCTAATGCCCTTTTTAAGGAAAAAAAGATATAGCGCGAAGCAGAGTGCCTATTTCTGCCATTTTGTGTCACGGAAAAATAATTTTGGCTCAAATGCTCTTGAGTGAAAATTCTGAGATAGTAAACAATTTCGTCCAAACGGCCAATCTAAGCTGCTGAAATGCTTGTTTTACAACCTCCAAATTTGATACTGCCGCACGGTGACGCACTTAAAGAATTTTTTTTTTTTTAAGGGGGTACATAAAGCCTCAAAAACGTAATTTTTCGCCTCAGATTTCCATATTTTTCATGAGATATCTATTAGAGCGGGGATACTATTAAATTTGCAGTTACCAACTGGCTATCTTTGTTGCCATCTCAAATGAAAACTCTATTGAAACTTTAGTGAGCAAAAGGGGTTTTGGGGTGCCCATTCCCCCCGCTTCAAATATGCGATAAATTGTTTTCCGTTTTGCTCAAGTTTTGAGTCCTAATGTTGCTCATTACTTTTGTTTGAAAAGTAAAATTGTTTGTTTTTTTTGTGTATATTTATATATAAATGCACAGTCAGTGTTATCTTAAAATCTTCTAGAGCTACTTCTTGATCAAAATTTTACGCTAATCGTAATTTTAATAGTTTAGATTTAAATTCACTTCTACCGAATTTTATGTACCCGTGTGTTAAAAATGGTCCGCTCTGGAATATCTTGTATATGAAGTGTATTCCTTACGTTCGGTAGAGTCTTCACCAAGTACCTTATCCTGGGCTAATATTTACTGACAGTGGTCCATAGCCTTTCAATTATACCTTTTAGTAGTCTACCTCACACACTGGGGGTAGAACACTATCTCCAGACACACACACACTGGGGATAGAACCTTTAATTGGTAAAAAATGACCTCCCCTCTTAAAGAGAGCCCGGTAATTTAGCCCTAAAATTTTCAGTATCTCCTTCGTTTTAGGAATTTTCTGGCTGTTGGTGCAGATGATTCGAAGCTTGTCATCTTGGAGTCTGGTTCTTCTGGCGACTACGCTATCAGGTAAAACTGGACACTAACTACTTTGATATTCTTTTTGTAAAGAAAATGAATATCTCTTCTTCTCTTCTCTATGTTTCAAAAATCCATTATATATATATATATATATATATATATATATATATATATTATATATATATATATATATATATATATATATATATATATATATATATATTATATATATATATATATATATATATATATATATATATATATATATATATATATATATTTATATTTATATATATATATATATATATATATTTATATATATATAGTGCCGGGAGCACGGATTTCGCCTTGGCTATGGCCCACGGCACGCTTGTATATATTTGATTCTTTAATCATTTATTAGCATAATCTAAGAAATTCTGGCGATAATTGAATTCCTACTTTTTGTTAATGCATCAAAGAATCATCCATTTTATAGGATTTGTTTTCTTCTCGGACTCGTTGAGATTCTCACTGTTTCTTCTATTCTAATCGCAGATTTCATTTACGATTCGATGTGATCATCCCTGTCTCTTTTCTACTGAACATAGATTTTGTTGTCCAGTATTTTATTTGGAATCGTAGTGATGCTTGTGGTCGCATGTCTTCTAGCCGCACATCTCGTTTACGCTTCATTTTCACGCATCAGTACATCAGACATTTTCCATGTCTTTTGCTTTAGCTGTTCGGATTCATTCAAAGTCATTTTCAAGAAAAATTATACATGTATACATACATAAATAAATACGCAGTTGCTCGTTTCAAGAGAGTATATATGTTCGTAATTCTTTATTTTTGCATCAGTTGTCAAATAATCAATTTCAATTGAGTTAAAAAATTCTGGCGTGAATTCAATTCCTTCTTCCTATTCATGCATCAAAAAGTCATCCATTTAACAGGATTTGTTTTCTCCAGAGACTCGTTATGGGTTCTCACTGTTGCTTCTCTTCTGACCGCGGATGTCATTTACGATTCGATACATTCGTTGTGATGGTGGTTGTCACGTGTCTTCTAGCCGCAGATCTCGTTTGCGATTCACTTTCGTGTATCATTACCTCCAACTTTGGAATGTTCCAATACCTATACACTCTGAAATATCTAAAATGCGCACTGGCATAATCATCGCTTTATTCTATAGTTCCAAGTCATATGGTGGCAAATTAGCAATGTCAGTTGAATTAAGAAGTTCTGTCGTGATTTCAATTTCTCCTTCCTGCATCCTTTAAAGACGCTAAAAATAACACGTTTCTTATGCAATTGTAATTTTTTGAAATATCTGAATTCCGTTCATGTTCGTTCATGTGATTTGTTGCTGTCCCTTTGCCTTTTTTCTTTAGCTGTTCGGAATCATTTGTCATCCTGTGTAAATTTGCACGTCTCATACATACTGAATATTAATTCCTCCTTCCTGTTTTTCAATCAAGACTCATATGCGCTATACTAACATGTTCCTTAATTCCATTGTAATATTGCTTTGTCTTCTAACCACTTATTTCATTGTATAACATTTTTGTTTGCAATTCATTGTAATTTTTGCTGTTTCTTGTTCCATGTTTTTTTTTTTTTTTTTTGCTTGCTGTTCAGAGCACCTTTGTCATCTTGTGTAATTTTGCATGCGCCTTAGATACTAAAAACGATACGGTCAATGCTGGGGTAAAAATGACGTAATTTATCATCTTTAATTGTATATAAAAATTGACGCCACTCATATGAACTTATTTGTTCAATAAATTGGGCTTTAAGTTAATTTTTCTCAAACTCGTCACCTATCTAAATCGCTTTTTCAGGCCAGAAAATCTCAGAGTGCCAATTTTCAAAAAAAAAAAAAAAAATATGATGCCGTTTTAAAGAAAAAAAATTATATATATATATATAAATACATAAATATATACACAGTTTCTCATTTGAAGATACATATACACTGTCGGTTATTTTCTAAACGCAGACAATATTGTTCTGGTGGTGGGGCAAAAACTTCTTTTTCTTCCAACGATTTATCTAGTCCATGTTTTTTATTTTCAATGGTATGGTAGGCATTGATGTTCTTATCCATGTCTAAATCCAAAACCCATTCATCATCGCTATCATTTTCAATTTGTTTAGTTCGTTTTACCTCCGCTTATCTTTCATCATTATGAAATACATATCGCCGAACCTTTGTTTTTTTAACAGGTATGGAAGGCATTGATGACCTTATCCGTTTCAAAATCCCAAACCCAATCATCATCGCTATCGTTTTCAATTTTGACGCGTTTTGATTCTCGTTGTCCAGGTTGATTTTCATTGAATCGCTCACATGCTCGCGGTCGCATGTCTTCTAACCGCGTGTGTCCTTGCTCTTCATTTTCATTTTTGACTTGCTCACGTGCTCGGTGTCGCAAGTCTTCTAACCGCGTGTCTTTTCATTTTCATTTTTGACACACCGCCGCTTTTCTTCTAACCGTGTGTGTCTCTTGGATTTTGGATTTTGATTGCTTCAGACAATTTAGCAATGGCCTTTGTTTTAGCCGTCCGTATTGATTTTTTCAGCCGTCCGTATTATCGAATTTTACATTTTATCACGTTTGATAGTTCAGGTGTTGGTTCCAAAGAATCATCATTTATAGTAACTGCAACTACAAATTTTTATTTTTCGGGCCTTCCAACAGACATTATATTACATAAATAATGTTGAGTTAGAAACTCAACAGTCCTATTTATGCTATGCATGACATATAAAAACTACTCATATGATGTCGTAAGAAATGCTTTTATGATGTACTAACAGAGTACATGACATCATTTGCAAAAACCAAAATTAAGGCTCTTAACGAATTTTCTCAGACTTCTGACCTATGTAGATCGTTGTTTTATGCGAGAATATCTAAAGATGCCATTGTTCTTGAAAAAATATGGAGCTGTTTTCGAGAAATAGAATATATACACAATTATTGCTCACATATAAAGATAATATATATATATATATATATATATATATATATATATATATATATATATATATATATATATAATATATATATATATATATATATATATAATATATATATATATATATATATATATATTATATATATATATATATATATATATATATATATATATATATATATATATATATATATATATATTATATATATATATATATATATATATATATATATATATATATATATATATATATATATATATATATATATATATATATATATATATATACATATATATACAGAAACCGGGAGGCACGTGGCAGGCTTCTATATATAGATTATCACTGTCGCTTGTCTTCTAAACGCAGACAATTGTAGCCTTTTCTTGATGTCATGATGTCCAAATGGACCTTAAATTAGAAGTGGTGCCTTTGTAAAATTACATTTTTGTTTTTATTGGACCTTCCAACAGACATTATATTATATAAATAACTGTTGCATTGGAAACTCAACAATCCTGTTTATGCTATGCATGACATCATATAAGAAAATACTTATATGATGCTATATATTATAT
>CM051265.1:42436830-42486830 GCA_027921565.1 Artemia sinica
AAAGAGAATAAATTTTTCCATTAAAAACTGCATTTTTGATGTCTTTTCATACTGCAGTCTTTTCAAAAGATTAATTAAAAAAAACTTTTTCCACAAAATAAGTTTTTCAAAGAAAAGTAAAGAACTGCATTAAACAAAAAATGAGCAAAAATAAAATCAAATAATCTACCAGGCGCGAAACTACCACAAATCAGCATCGATAAATAAATGAAACCCAAAACGAACAGAAATTACAATAATTAACCGAGTCAAACTCAAACGAGATAACATAAGTTGGGCGCAAAACCCCTATGCCTTCCCAAGGCCAGAACAAAATTTGCACTTTACTGAAAAAATATAAATGTTTTTACTTTTACAACTTTAATACTACTGCTACTACTAACAACTCACTGCAGCACCAAGCCGCCCGAGGCCAACACAGCTACGCACGCTCCTCCTCCATCCCAGTCTATTCAAAGCCTCTCTTTTTAAGTTTCATACCTCCTCTAGTTGACCTGAAATGGAAAACTTGATGCCATTCGCAAAAAAAATCTGTTTACTTTCTTTGATACCTTGGATACACTTACGCTGTTGTGATTTGGTTAAATTTTAAGAGCAAAGATGGGGGAGGTGAAAGTGGAAGGGGGATTAGTTGCCCTCAAATCACTTTCGACTATTAAAAAAGGGCATCAGGCCTTTCTATTTTCAATCGAATGAGCCCTTTTCGAAGTTCCCACGACAACTCCTTCGATACGAAGTGCCCTGGTCTAAACAACAACAACAACAAAAAATAATACATTATACCCACTTCGATCTTTACTATAAAAATGTCAAGCCTTCCAATCGCTTTCGACTATTGAAAAGGGCACTAGGCCTTTCGATTTCCAATCGAATGAGCCCTTTTGGAAACGACAACGCTTTCTGTAAACACCTTATATGCCCCCAGGGCATAAATTACAACCCTTACCCTAAGGTCTGTTAGGGTGGTTGTCATCCTCTAAGACCAAATTTCCAGGACTTTCAACTACGTTAAACAACATGGCTATCTCAAAATTTTGATCGGATGTGTTTGGGGAAATGGTGGGCGTGAGAGGGGTGGTAGTCGCTCTCCAATCACTTTCAACTATTAAAAAAGGTCCTAGCCCTTTCAATTTCCAATCAAATGAGGCCTTTTGAAGTTTCTACGCCAAAATTTTAAAATAAAAATCTTATATGCCCCCAGGGCATAACTTACAACCCTTGCCCTGAGTGCTCGGGGGGGGGGGGGGGGGGGTGTCATTTTCAAAAACCTAATTTCCAGAACTTTCTACTACATTGAAAAGAATGGCCATCTGAAAATTTTGATTGGATGTGTTTGGAGGAATGGTGGGCGTGAGAGGGGGGGTTAGTTACCCTCCAATCAATTTCGACTATTACAAAGGGCACTAGCCCTCTCATTTCGAATTGAATGAGCCCCTTTTGAACTTTACAACAACTCAATCTATAAAAACCTTATATGCCTCCAGGGCAGAACTTAAAACCTTTGCCCTTGGACCTCTGGGGGGTTTGTCATCCTTAAGTACATAATTTCTAGAACTTTCAACTACGTTAAACAAAATGGCTATCTCTAAACTCTAATTGAAGGTTTTTGTTGAAATGGTGGGCGTAAGAGGGGGGTTAATTACTCTCCACTCACTTTCGACTATTAAAAAGGGCAATTTCAATTTCCAATCAAATGAGCCGTTTTTGAAATTTCCATAAACAACTTTCTATATAAACTTTATATGTCCCCCAGGGCATAACTTACAACCCTTGCACTGAGGGGGTTATCATCCTAAAAGACCTAATTTCAAGAACTTTCAACTACGTTGAACAAAATGGATATCTCAAAATTTGGATTGGATGTATTTGGGAAAAATGGTAAGCATGAGAGGGGCGTTAGTTACTCTCCAATCACTTTCAACTATTAATAAAAAAGGCATTAGCCCTTTCAGTTTCCAATTGAATGAGCCCTTTTGAAGTTTCTACGTTTTCAATAAAAACTTTATACGCCCCCATGGCATAACTTATAACCCTTGCTCTGAGGGCTGTGGGGGGGGGGGAGGGGTTATCATCCTTAAAGACCTAATTTCCAAAACTTTCAACTACGTTGAATAAAATGGATATCTAAAATATTGATTGGATGTGTTTGGAGAAAAGATGGGCGTGAGAGGGGTTAGTTGCCTTCAAATCACTTTCGACTATTAAAAAGGGCACTAGCGCTTTGAATTTCCAATCGAATGAGCCCTTTTTCAAGTTTCTACGACAAAGATTTCAACAAAAACCTTATATAACCCCCGAGGCATAATTATAACCCTTGCCCTGAAGACTGTGGGGTATTGTCCTGCTCAAAGGGTATAATTTCCTGAACTTTGAACTGCGTGAACAAAATGGCTATCTAAAAATCTTTATTGGATGTGTTTGGGGAAAAGGTGGGTGTGGAACGGGTGATAGTTGCTTTCCAATCACTTTTGACTATTAAAAAGGACACTAGCCATTTCAATTTCCAATCGAATGAGCCCTTTTTGAAGTTTCTACTACAACGCGTGATATAAAAACCTTATATTCCCCTGGGCATAATTTACAACCCTTGCCCTGAGGGCTGGGGGGGGGTTGTCATTCTCAAAGATCTAATTTCTAGAACTTAAGACTACGTGAATAAAATGGCTATCTCAAAGTTTTGATTAGATGTGTTTGGGGAAAAGGTTGGCGTGAGAGGCGGGTTTATTGCCCTCTAATCACTTTTGACTATTTTAAAGGGCACTAGCCCTTTGAATATCCAATCGAATGAGCCTTTTTTTAAAGTTTCTACAACAACGCCATCTATTAAAAACCTTATATGCCCCCAGGGCATAACTCAAAACCCTTGCCCTGAGGACTGTGGGGGAGTGTCCTCCTCTTTACTTAGTCTCCGTTTCTTGTCTCGTTCTCGAGTGTCCATGTTCTTTACTTAGGCAGCCTATGATTTATGCAACTACTTTCTATATAAACGTTATATGCCCCCAGGGCATAACTTACAACCCCTGCACTAGGGGCTCTGAGGGGTTATCATTCAAAAAGACCTAATTTCCAGAACTTTCAAACTACGTTTAACAAAAATGGTTATCTTAAAATTTTTATTGGATATGTTTTAGAAAATGGTGGGCGAGAGAGGGGCGTTAGTTGCTATCCAATCACTTTCAACTATTAAAAAAAAGACACTAGCCCTTTCAATTTCCAATGAATGATTCTTTGGAAGTTTCTACGACAGCGCTTTCAATAAAAACTTTATATGCCCCAGGGGCATATTTTACAACCCTTGCACTGAGGGCTCTGAGGGGTTATCATCCTGAAAGACCTAATTTCCAGAACTTTCAAGTACGTTGAACAAAATGGATATCTCAAAATTTAATTTGATGTGTTTGGAAAATGGTGGGCGTGAGAGGGCGTTAGTCCCTATCCAATCACTTTCAACTATTAAAAAAGGCACTAGCCCTTTCAATTTCCAATTGAATGAGCCCTTTTGAAGTTTCTACGACAACGTTTTCAGTAAAAACTTTATATGCCCAAAGGCATAACTTACAACCCTTGCCCTGAAGGCTGTGAGGGGAGGGGTTGTCATCCTTAAAGACCTAATTTCCAAAAACTTTCAACTATGTTGAATAAAAATGGCTATCTAAAAATTTTGATTGGACGTGTTTGGGGAAAAGGTGGGCGTGAGAGGGGGTTAGTTGCCCTCAAATCACCTTCGACAAATAAAAAGGGTACTAGCCCTTTGTATTTCAAATCGAATGAGCCCTTTTTCAAGTTTCTACGACAAAGATTTCAATAAAAACCTTATATGCCCCCAGGGCATAACCTATAATCCTTGCCCTGATGGTTGTGGGGGAGTGTCCTCCTCAAAAATATATTTTCCATCTGGAAATCAACTACGCTGAACAAAATCGCTATCTCAAAATTTTTTATTGGATGTGTTTAGGGGGAATGATGGGCGTGGGGGGCTAGTTACCCTCCAATCACTTTCGGCTATTAAAAGGGGCACTAGCCATTTCAATTTCCAATCGAACGAGCCCTTTTTGAAGTTTCTACGGACAACGCGTTATATAAAAACCTTATATGTCCCCTGGGCATAATTTACAACCCTTTGTTGACTTTGAAGACTGTGGGGGGGGGGGAGTGTCCTGCTCAAAGATATAATTTCCAGAACTTTCAACTGTGTTGAACAAAATGGATATCTCAAAATTTTGATTGGATGTGTTTCGGGAAATGGTGGGCATGGAAGGGGTGTTAGTCGCCTTCCAATCACTTTCGACTATCAAAAAAGGCACAAGCCACTCCAATTTCCAATTGAATTTGCCCTTTTCGAAGTTTCTACGACAACTTCTTCGATACGAATTGCCCTGCTCTAAAGGGAAAAAATTAATAAATAATACATTGTGCCAACAGCGTTCTTATATTCCCCCAGGGCATAACTTAAAACACTTGCCCTGACGGTTGTGGGGGAGTGTCCTCCTCTTTACTTAGTCACCGTTTCTTGTCTCGTTCTCGAGTGTCCCGTTCTTTACCTAGGCAGTGCGATCGCACTGCCTATGGTTTATGCAGCAGCTTTCTATATAAACCTTATATGCCCCTAGGGCATAACTTACAACCCTTGGACTGAGGCTCTGAGGGGGTTATCATCCTAAACAGACCTAATTTCCAGAACGTTCAACTGCGTTGAACAAAATGGATATCTCAAAATTTTGATTGGATGTGTTTGGGAAAATGGTGGCGTGTAAGGGGCGTTAGTCGCTACTACCAATCACTTTGAACTATTAAAAAAGGCACTAGCCCTTTCAGTTTCTAATTGAATGAGCCCTTTTTTTGAAATTTCTACGACAACGCTTTCCAGAACTTTCAACTACGTTTAACATAATGGTTATCTTAAAATTTTGATTGGATGTGTTTGGAAAATGGTGGGCGTGAGAGGGGCGTTAGTCGCTATCCAATCACTTTCAACTATTAAAAAAAGGCACTAGCCCTTTCAATTTTCAATTGAATGAACTCTTTTGAAGTTTCTACGACAGCGATTTCAATAAAAACTTTATATGCCCCAGGGCATATTTTACAACCCTTGCACTGAGGGCTCTGATGGGGTTATCATCCTAAAAGACCTAATTTCCAGAACTTTCAAACTATGTTGAACAAAAATGGATATCTCAAAATTTTAATTTGATGTGTTTAGGGAAATGGTGGGCGTGAGAGGGGCGTTAGTCCCTATCCAATCACTTTCAACTATTAAAAAACGGCACTAGCCCTTTCAATTTCCAATTGAATGAGCCGTTTTGAAGTTTCTACGACAACGCTGTCAATAAAAAACTTTATATGCCCCCAGGGCATAACTTAAAAACCCTTGCCCTGAGGGTTGTGGGGGAGCAGTGTCCTCCTCAAAACCGTATTTTCTATCTGGAAATCAACTACGCTGAACAAAACAGCTATTTCAAAATTTTGATTGGATGTATTTGGGGGAATGATAGGCTTGGGGGCTAGTTGCCTCCAATCACTTTCGACTATTAAAAAAGGGTACTAGCCCTTTGAATTTCCAATCGAATGAGCCTGTTTTAAAGTTTCTAAGACAACGTATTCTATAAAATACTTTATATGCCCCCAGGGCATAACTTAAACCCCTTGCTCTGAGGGTTGTGGGGGAGTGTCCTCAACATATTTTCTATCTGGAAATCAAACTACGCTGAACAAAATGGCTATCTCAAAATTTTGATTGGATGTGTTTGGGGGAATGATTGGCGTGGGGGGGGGCTACTCTCCCTACTCTCTAGTTGCCCTCCAATCACTTTCGACTATTAAAAAGGGTACTAGCCCTTTGAATTTCCAATCGAATGAGCCTGTTTTAAAGTTTCTAAGACAATGTATTCTATAAATACTTTATATGCCCCCAGGGCATAACTTAAACCCCTTGCTCTGAGGGTTGCGGGGGAGTGTCCTCCTCAAAAACATATTTTCTATCTGGAAATCAAACTACGCTTAACAAAATGGCTATCTCAAAATTTTAATTGGATGTGTTGCGGAAATGATGGGCGTGGGGAGGGCTAGTTGCCCCCCAATCACTTTTGACTATTTAAAAAGGGCACTAGCTCTTTCAATTTCCAATCGAATGAGAATTTTTTGAAGTTTTTACGACAACTTCTTCTATAAAAACCTTATATGCCCCCACGGCATAACTTAAAACCCTTGCCCTGAGGGTTGTGGGGGAGTGTCCTCCTCAAAAACATATTTTCTATGTGGAAATCAACTACGCTGAACAAAATGGCAATCTCAAAATTTTGATTGGATGTGTTTGGGGGAATGAATGATGGGTGTGGGGGGGGGGCTAGTTTGCCCTCCAATCACTTTCGACTATAAAAAAGGGCACTAGCCCTTTGAATGTCCAATCGAATAAGCCTGTTTTGAAGTTTCTACTACAGCGCCTTCTATAAAAACCTTATATACCCCAGGGAATAACTTAAAACCCTTGCCCTGAGGGTTGTAGGGGAGTGCCCTCCTCAAAACATATTTTCTATCTGGAAATCAACTACGCTGAACAAAATGGCATATCTCAAAATTTTGATTGGATGTGTTTGGGGGAATGATTGTGAGTGGGGGGGGGCTAGTTGCCCCCCAATCACTTTCGACTATTAAAAAGGGCACTAGCCACCCCAATTTCCAATCGAATGAGCCTTTTCGACGTTTTCTACGACAACTCCTTCGATACGAAGTGCCCGGGTACGGAGAAAAAAACCAACGTTCTTTCACATTATGCCCACAAAAACGGGCTATCTCAAAATTTTGATTGGATGTGCTTGGGAATGATGGGCGTATAGGGGGCTAGTTGCCCTCCAATCACTTTCGACTATTAAAAAGGGCACTAGCCCTTTGAATTTCCAATCGAATGAGCCTGTTTTGAAGTTTCTACGACAACGCCTTCTGTAAAAACCTTATATGCCCCCAGGGCATAACTTAAAACCTTGCCCTGATTGTTGTGGGGGAGTGTCCTCCTCAAAACATATTTCTATCTGGAAATCAACTGCGCTGAACAAAAATGGCTATCTCACAAAATTTTGATTGGATGTGTTTGGGGGAATGATGGGTGTGGGGGGGGGGGGGGCTTTTTTTATAGTTGCCCCCCAGTCACTTTCGACTATTAAAAGGATACTAGCCCTTTGAATTTTCAATTGAATGAGCCTGTTTTTTGAAGTTTCTACGACAACGCCTTCTATAAAAACCTTATATGCCCCCAGGATATAACTTAAAACCCTTGCCCTGAGGGTTTTGGGGGAGTTTCCTCCTCAAAAACGTATTTTCTATCTGGAAATCAACTACGCTGAACAAAATGGCTATTTCAAAATTTTGATTGGATGTATTTGGTGGAATGATGGGCATGGGGGGCTAGTTGCCCTCTAATCACTTTCGACTATTAAAAAGGTACTAGCCCTTTGAATTTCCAATCGAATGAGCCTGTTTTAAAGTTTCTAAGACAACGCATTCTATAAATACTTTATATGCCCCCCAGGGCATAACTTAAACCCCTTGCCCTGAGGGTTGTGGGGGAGTGTCCTCCTCAAAAAACATATTTTCCATCTGGAAATCAACTACGCTGAACAAAATGGCCATCTCAAAATTTTGATTGTATGTGTTTGGGGGAAATTGATGAGCGTGGGGGGGGCTAGTTGCCCTCCAATCACGTTTGACTATTAAAAAGGGCTCCAGCCACTCCCATTTCCAATCGAAAGAGCCCTTTTCGAAGTTTCTACGACAACTCCTTCAGTACGAAGTGCCCGGATATGGAGAAAAAAACAAAAAACAACACATTGTGCCCACATCGTTCTTTACTTAGGCAGCGCTAGCGTGCTGCCTATGATATTTGATTTTGTACATATATCATAATCGTATACTAGCGGTAAGATTTGAACCCATGCCTCCGAAGAGACTGGTGGCTAACACCAGCGCCTTGGACCACTCGGCCACGCTGCCTCTCATAAGTATATATGTGAATCCGGATTGCAGCAGTAGCTAGCAACCTAGTAAGAGACGATCAGTCCCAATGCTAAGAAATATAAAAACCCAGAACTCCTAAAAAATAGAGTCAGATCAAAACAAAAAGTACATCACTAGAGCCACATTGTCTGAAACCCTACTAGATAATAATAATGAATGTCGTCATAAATTTTTTAGAGCTATGCCGTGAATAGAAAAACACGACATATGTTGTTATTTCTGAAGACGTCATGAAATAATATCATTACGCCATGACGTCATGAAAAAAATCATTACGCCATGACGTCATGATTACCATATAAAAGGCCACAAAGAAACAATGGTCTCATTCATGGTTACATAATGGTTAAATCGAAGCAAGCTACACGCAAGTTAATTACAATCAAGATTCATAATTTATCTATGATTATAGATCTTTCGCCCCATAATCCGAATTTTCAGTTGGAATTGTGAATCAAACAGTTCGAGGTAACCAACTATAAGTGAGCCGTTTGGCTCATTCCCATGCAGCTCAACCCCTTGAAACAAACATCTAACTCAAACTGAATCCTTCCTGATACAAAACTTACTTTTAAATCAAACCTTCTTACCTCAGCAAGACAAACTGAAAATTTTAGCTCAGTCTGTTTTTTTTAGAATTATGACTTAAACGATTTGTTCTTTATTAATGGCTAATTCTGGTATCTGGTCTTGTTTTGTCCAGGATGGTATGAGGAACGTTTTAGTTGTTAAGTTTATAGATCATGTATAAGAAAATGACGTTTTGGGAAACCAAAACGTTTGATCAAATCAAAAACGCTTTCCAAAAAAGACCTTTTTCAAAGAAAAGTAAAATAGTCATCAAAACCTAAAACGAACAGAAATTAAGTCTAGTAATAATTTAAATTTACAGCGAACAGAAATTATAATGAATGGATAAATGAACGAACAAAAATTGAAACGAATCCTTCCTGTAAATACTCAAAGATGGTACTTACAAATAATGCCATCTCAAGAGCCATATGTGTTTTTTTTCAGTTTTATGAAAAAAATTACAGACAAGCTACTAGCACATTCACCCTTGAAATAACAATTCGTCGGAGAGTCAGCTAATGAGGTCTTGATAAATTAGTTAGTTAAAGCTGAGGAATCGAAAATAAAATTGGATGAGTACATCTCTTTTTAAGCTATTTTTAAAGCCTAAGATCTTAGAAATTAGTTGTAAATAGCAGCATCTATCAACATATTTTTTTGTTTGTCGAGTGGATTGAATGGACTGAACAAAGAAGTCCTAGTGGATGAACCAGATCGTTTTCATCTGTTTTTAATCTTTCGAGCTTCATGTTTGTGCTGTAACGAGGTTTACATATTTCCTTCGCTCATAGGAGTTTAGGGGCCTGTTCCTTTTATTTAATAGAGAATTTTTCGTAAAGGTTGCTACCCAAATGAACTCTATTATTTAAATAGGGTTTTATCGCTAAAAGAAACGTTGCAAAGTCTTAATTTAGCTTTATTCTTCAAAGTCATGATAAGTAAAAGTCTTCAGTTGCGGCATTGTTCGTTTAGAACAACTGCTGTTACATGTTTGCATAACAAGACTTTATGAGGGACTTGGAGGAAGTCAGAAAACTGGGGGAAATTTTAAGACTTTGACACAGAAAAGACCGTTTCTAGGGATTTTGCATTAGCCTTTTAGGGATTGCGAGTATTTTTAAGTGAATCACTGGCTGTGAGTAGAGTTTTTAAATGTTTTGCTCTGCACAGTTTGCAGCTCAATGATCCATTTTTATAAAACAGTTTTCTGTACTGAAAATCTTAATCTGTTTCATGACAGCGTAAATGCAATTGTTAGGAACATTGTTAAAGTGCGTCAACATTGGAAGATCCTACAAATACAATTTTAATGG
This sequence comes from Artemia sinica, assembly GCA_027921565.1. Lineage (NCBI taxonomy): Eukaryota > Metazoa > Arthropoda > Branchiopoda > Anostraca > Artemiidae > Artemia > Artemia sinica. The sequence continues at coordinate 42,446,724 of CM051265.1, forward strand.
ATACTTGTTTTACTGTTTCCGTAAAGGTACTTTACAGAATGGAGACCACAAGAGCTGCACTGCACAATCGATGACATGCTCGCATAATGTGAATTGGTTAATTGGCAAAATTTACCCAATGGAGCAGAGTTGCCCACCCCTAGTGATTTATCACTAGTTATATTGATTTTTTATGTTGCCTAGTGATTTTTTTTCATGCTAGTGATTTATGGTAATTTTTGTTCTATAAGTAGTGATTTTTCTCAAATCTAGTGATTTTTCACCTTATAACGCGTAGATGCATGATTCAGTCGAATGAATTATACAAGAAATAATAAGAAAAAAAAAGCAAAATAGTTATTCACTATAGTGAATAAACTTACCAGATGCTACTTGATTCGTACTTAGATAATATAAGGGGTTCCGTTTCATTTGCTCTCGCGGGTAAAATCTGACCGGCTTCTCGATTTGAATTGTTATTTGCTTGAATAGGTGCATAGTATGAAAACGGCTGCATCCGTTGCAGTTCCGTCGGAAAAAAATGAAGCTGAATACTCGTAAGAGAGGCTGGCCAGAACTTGGGTTGATTGTGAAAGACCACTTTCAGGATGGGTTTTCAGAATTATGAAGTCGAGTAAACACCAATATTATAAGAAGGTGAAATCTTTGAAAAGAAGTCAGGTTAAAGAACTATCGCGGGAAATAAAAAATAATCCTCGTCAGCTATGGCAAGAAGTGTCTAAACTTATCCGTTATTCTTCGTCGCCGCCCGAAAAATCATTGAAATAAATAGATGGTTTGAACATTTTTCTTCAATTTTGCGGCTGATCCTCCATCGTTAGAAAGTAATTTCCGGGACATTCTGATGCAGTATTTTGATGACGACTAAACCAATACAGTAACTGGCTTACTATTACCCCGTCGTATGTTGAATCTTTTGTTTGTCCTCTTCCTTTAGGAAAATTGCCTGGGGCAGACGGTATTCAGCCGGAACATCTGAGGTATGGACCCCTAGACTGTTTAGTGACATAGCTTTATTGTTCCAAGCAATAGTATCGCAACAGTCTGCCCCACAAGGTTTGTGTCAGGGGGTCGTTACCTGTATACATAAGAAGGGGAAAGACCCTAAAAGATTATTCTTCGTACAGGCCATCACTATTTGTTCAGTTCTAGCAAAGCTTACTGGAGAAGATACTGTGCCCTATAGTAGCAGCACGAGCGGATTTGGGTGACAATCAGTTCGTTTTCCGGTCCGGCCTCGGTGTTCAGAATGCACATGCAGTTTTATTTCAATTGTTGGAAAGTTTTAAGAAACGAAAAAACTCCGTTATTCGTCTGCGCTTTAGACATATCTAAGGCGTTTGATTCTGTCCTACATTCGCAAGCAGTCTGTCACTACTAAGGGCAGGAGCTGATCCCTCAAGTAAGAATTCGGTCTGCAGGACAGCTTTCTGAACCTATAGAGATACGTAGGGGTATTAAACAAGGCTCAGTAATCAGCCCTGTGATATTTAACAATGCAATATGTTCTGCGACAAAATCGATAGAAGAATTTTTGATAGAAGATGGAATTGATGCCAGTCATCTATCTTACGCCGATGATCTACTTTTGATAAGTGATAATTTAGAATCTTTACAGAAAGCTATTAATGCCGTCTCGTCTACACTTGGAGATAGTGGGCTAACAATAGAGGCCGTCTAAGACTGAATTCGTCGTTTTGAACGTCGAAACACTGCCAAAGCATGTTGTTGATGTCTGTGGGAAGAGAGTTGTCCAAAAGGATACGTTTGAATATTTCGAACTCCGATATGGGAATTCCATCAAAGTTACTAAAAATCTAGTTATTGCTGCACTTAAAGAGAAAACTGCGGAAACCTTACGGTATGTTAGCACGAACTAAAGGTCAATTGGACAAGATCACGCTTGGTCGTCTCTGTAACGCCATGTTCGCGCGACATGTCTTTTTTTTAACCCCGTTATGGAATTACTTTAGTAAAACTGAGCGTAACTAAATTCGTTCAAATTTTTTCGGTATTGCAAATATTCATTGGGAATTCCCGTATGGTTCAGAAACTTGTGTTTCGCAGAGATACTATATTTTTGAGACAAGTAAGAAAATGGATGTGTTGTCTACCTGTTTCAAAAGTCGAAACAGAACAGTCCACGACTTTCCATTAGCTAGTCTTGTTCAGTAAAATCATGATTTTGATTTCGTTCGTTTTTCTCTCTTCCATAGTTATCGCAGTTTTTAAACTTGTTTTGTAGTGTTGTGTGATTTTTTGTCGTTCTTTTTTTCTCTCGTTTTATATAACTCCTTCGAGCATTTACAGTGTATTTGCATGAAGGGTTGAAATTAATTATTATATTATTATTATTATTATAGTTCCTAATATATTCCAGATTAGCATTTGTGCAAATATACCGTCTTTGAAGCTTCCGATTTTCCATCATATGTCCATATCAGATTTAGACAGATAGATCCCAGAGCGCTATCAGCAAGAGGATACGTGGTGAACTTATTTAATTTGAAAATTGCGATACTGTACTATAATTCCTATTTCACAACATTTGCTCAGGTCTAATTTTTCTGTTCAAATTATGATTTTTTAGTCTCTATAATCTATCAGTTCCACAATTAGATTGTCATTTGCAGGATTACCACCCCTAGTGATTTATTACTATTTCTAGTGATTTTTATGTGACCTAGTTATTTTCTCTAGCTAGTGATCTGTAGTGCGTAATTTTTGTTCTAAAACTATCGACTTTTCCTAAATCTAGCTGATTTTTCACAATATAGCGCGTAGATTCCTGATTCAATCAAATAAATCATACAAAAAGCTACATTAATAAAAAAACACAAAATAGTGATTCACTACAGTTCTAGTATGATCCAGGTTCGCACTTATGAAATATACCCCCCTTGAAACTTCCGATTTTCCCACCATATGTCCAGAACAGATATGACCCCAAAGCGTTATCATCAAGATAATAGTATAGGCGAACTTAGTTAATTGCAAATTACAGGAATGTTATCATACTTCCTATTTTTACTACCTATTTGCTCAGATCAAATTTTTGTCTTCATGTTTATGTTTTTTATCTCTGTAATCTATCAGTTCTAAATTAGGTTTTTTTCTGTTAAAACCTTGGAAGATGGAGTGAATGGTGAATGTCAATACATCCTCTACATCTGCAAAGTAATAATTTTAGTTAAAATCAAACCATTAGATTCAGCGTATCAGAGAAACCCTACTGTAGAGGTATCAAGCCCCTATCTGCAAAAGTGTTGAATTTTGTATTATTTGCCAGAAGAAAAATCACGGATGCGTGTTTATTTTGTTGTTTTTTCTCAGGGCTAATTGTATCAAAATAATGGCTCTAGAACATCAGGAGAGGGCTCATTTTGAACAGAAATTAAAAATTTCTGTTGTCTCTTTTAGTTGACCGAAAAGATCAGACGGCTATTACCCCCCCCCCTCTCCCACGTCCCTTTTTCCCAAAAAATTCCCCCCCCGTCGAATCACAAAATTTTGAGATAGCTATTTTGTTTAGCATAATTGAGAGATTCCAAAACTGTTACCTTTAGATTTAACATGATCCACGCAGCCCTGAGGATAGGTGTGGGGATGGAAACATGCTAAGGATAATGTACGAAAATAGGTGACAGAATTATTCGGACTTGTAAAACTTGGGCAATATATTTGCACATTAGATGGGTGGGGGCAAGGTTAGGTTACTCTACATCCATATCCCCCTAATACGCAAATATATAACCCTAATTATATTACTAAAATAAACTGAGAGTATTATATTTTCATCCATATTTTGGCATATTTCATTAGGATTAACATAACTTTACTTCTTGGGTGGGTTCCGTGTAATTAACAAGTGCCTCTTTTTATTTAAAAACAATAAGACAGATGCTGATTGCAATTTATAAGAGTGGGACTCATTTTCTTCCATGAAATTATAAAAAGCAACTTCTAGTCAATAATCTAGTGATTTATGAGCTGATCTAGTCATTTTTTCTTAAGAATCTAGTGATAATTTTTCACTTGCTGAGAAACCCTGCATAACACCCCTCTTTTTACAAAACATTCATAAAAGAATCCGATTATTTTTATTTCTATTTTGATTGAAGAAGAAGAAGAAGAAAGAAGTAGGTCAAACTCTATTTCTATTTTGTTAAAAAAAGAATTTATTTCTATTTGGAACTGAAGCAGCGCCATGGGCGCCCATAAGCTGAAATTTTAGGGGGGCGCCTAACCGGTGTAGTTGGCACTTCCAATGCTGTATAATAAAAATCTAAAAAAATATAGGCTAAGGCAGCATCATTTCAGCAAGAGGGGGGGGCTGGAGTCCCCGTCCGCCCCCTCCCATCCATGGAAGTAGGTTAAACAGGTGATAGCAGCTCCTAGGATAGTTAAAAGTGCAATTGTAGAATAACATCTGCTAAAATTATTTTAGTTAGGCCTATTGTAGCATAACCTAGGATATTCTTACCACAGTATTTTCTGTAGGCTTTAGATAAAACATATTTATGGCGTTTCATTTGAATCCTGAAAAATACTTTAAGACAACTATGAATACATACCCTATTCATTTTGTTCCTCAAAAGTTCAGTCTAGCTCAGCCTTCCTGATGAATAAATTTGTTAGCCTACTGTATTTTGCTATCATAAATGATTGTAATGCATAATTAGGCCAATCTACATCTTTTCATCAAAGATTAAGCTATCAATCAGGCTTTACAACTGTTAGCTTAGTAGGAACAATACACTATAGAATCAATAGAAATTAATGGTAAATTTTTAGGTGGCACTATAATTTAGCTAAGATGAAAGTGGAAATGTCATTTGATGCCTTTTTTATGCTCTTTTGTAATCCAATAATTGCTTTGGGGCTAGTTATTTCTTGAGCCCTTAAAGGGCCCTGAAGGTATTTTTATACAAATTATGGAATGAGCATAAAAAAAGAAAAAAAAGTATCAAATGATGTTTTCACTTTCATCCTTGCTAATTGTATGGCCTACTGCCAAAGTTAACCATGAAATTTACCCACCCTCACCTGCCTAATGTGCAAATATATACCCTGAATTGTTTGACAGCAAAAATTTTGAATCACAAAATTCAGTGCTATTTTTGTTGACAGCATTTGAAAAAAAAACTTGAAATGGTAAGAAACAGTTTATATTTGAGTTGCCTAATAAATGAGGTTTGAATTGTTATAAATAAGTATTTTTGGAATATTTTACTCTTGAAACAAATATGTTTTTAACCACTTTTCAATAACTTAATTAGTGTTGATAAACTTCTTTGAGTGGTTACCAAAAATGAAATACCTCTGGGGCCTCTTTAAGGGTTCAAGATGCAAACTAGCCCCATAAGCAATTATTGAATTACAAAAAGAGCACGGAAAAGGCATTAAATGACATTTTCACTTAGCTAAAATTGTAGTGGCCACCTAGAAATTTACCAAAATAATTTAGTTCAATAACTTAGTTTAAAGTTAGCATTTGTAAGTTGTATCTTCAATGGTAAATATGTCATGTTTGATAACTTATAAAGGAAACATATAAAACATGTTTTATATGTTGCATAGTATGCAACCATTAGATTTCCTATTTTAGGCTATGCTCTTTTTCAATGTCATGAAATTATTATTATTTTTATTATTTCAATGTTGTGAAATTTATTATTATTTTCAATGTCTGGAAATTAGGTCTTTAAGGATGACACCCCCCCCCCCAGTCTTCAGGGCTTAAGTATCACGGAGCCCCCCCCCCCCCCCCCCCCCCCCCCCCTACGCCATTTTTTCCCAAATGCATCCAATAAAAATGTTGACATATCTATTTTGTTAAAAATAGTTCAAAGAGATCATATAACAAAAGCTCTGGTGTCAACATAACCCCCCAGGGCCTGGGGACAGGCATTGTAAGTTATGCCCTGGGGGCATATAAGGTTCTTATGGAAGGGATGCTCATATAAACTTCAAAGAGGGTTCATTTGATTGGAAATTATAAGTTCTAGTTTGGTTTTTAATAGTCAAAAGGGATTGGAGGACACCTAGCCCCCTCCCTTCATTCTCTTTTTTCCTTGAACCCATCCAATAAGAACTTTGAGATAGAACTATAATAAGAACTATATTTTATTTTTCAGTTCTTGCAGCATTGAAAATAAAAATAAAATTACAGTGAAATAAATTCTTGAATTGATGGATGTTTCAACAATTAATATCATTATAAATCAAATATTCAATTTGATGTTGTTTATACTTTCCAAGACTGTTCAAGATGCATAGAGTTTTCAGTTTTAAGCTTGATTTTCATATCAAGGAGGCACAGTTGTGCCTCTTTAAAGAGGCGACCCACCACAATGCTAAGCAATTTCCAGTCCTAGTGGTTGCAGAGAGATGGCAGTGATCACTTTTTGTAGCCTAAGCTCAAACTAAGAAACATGCAAAATTTCATCCCCCCTCCAACTTTATCTTCATGGGGGAAAGTGGGCTGGAAGTTTTAACCCTCCCACCACAGCCCCCCTTTAATGTTGTCCAATCGGGCTGAAATTTAGAGGATAAGCTTTTCTAGGGCCTGGGAGCTTATTCTCAAAGTTTCAAGTCAATCCAATCACTCCTTCCCTGTTTTCCAAAAACCAAATGTAGCCACTTAATGTTCATCAAGTTATTTTTTTATCAGCCATGCCTACAGGCCACAGTTGGCAATGGATCTGGGTGAATGAGGACTCATTTGAAGCGGAATTTGACCTGTTAAGGCCTTTTGATATTTTCAGACTGAAAAAATTATCCCCTGAATTTACATTTACAAAAAACCTTGTTTTCCCATGAGAGCCCATGTTAATTTTTGAAATTCCTAAAAGCATAGTATTTCATTATTAAATTAGATCAAAATAGTCCTCTTAACCTGAAAAGACCAACTGCAAGCTTCCAAAAATTCCAGCTCTTTCCCAGAAGTTGTTTTTTGTTGAAAAACGAAAATCTTACTTTGTATTTGCTTGCATCAAAAATAGATTGCAGAGACTAAAAATAATTTAACAATAGTCTCTGATAGTACAGTGGTCACTATTCCTGTCTGTCATGTGGAAGACCTGGGTTTGATTCCCCATCAGAGTAAATTTTTTGTATATTGAATTTAAAGTAGTATCTCTTAAATTTAAAGTTCAAAAAAGAAACTCAGTTTCTTTTTTAAATTGAATCTATTAAATCCTTCGGCTCAACAGGCATCTCTGGAAGAATATTGCAGTTGGCCTTCAGCTTACATGTAAGTCTCCACTGCTTTGATAACATGCCATATACCTGCATGCTCAAAGAAAAGTTGAAAAAAGAAAATCTTACTGTGCATTTGATTTGAGTATTCAGGAATTAAAAGCCTTAAGACAAGAATCTTCAAAAGCAGGGGTTTGGGGGCGGCAGCCCCCCAACTTTAACTCCTGACACAATCAGCTAACAGTTAGTCAAGCAATAATAAGTAATAAACTGTACAAAAACGTGCAGAAATTATTTGAAAAAAACTACGTTTTCTAAACAGTTAAAGAGGCTGAGTCATAAGTTCAAACCTTAAAATGTACAGGGATTAGGAGGTACAGTTGGGGGGCTGCTGCCCCCCCAAACCCCTGCTTTTGCAGCCTCTTTTGTTAAGGTTTTTTAAGTCCTGTAGCCTGCAATCAGTTGGTTGTACCAATTTCATCACATTATAGCTTGTTATTGGTTAGGGAAAAATCTCCTGTAAAAAATACAGCAAACAGGCTCAGTACTGTTTCTAATCAAAGAGATGCAATAGGATGTTCTTACGGTAAAAAATTCAAGCAGACTTCATTCATGTTGCAAAGCATTTCTTTGCAAGGGAAAAAGCAGGGGTTGAGGGGGGCAGTAGACCCCCAAAATAAAAATCTTAATAAAAGAGGCTGCAAAAGCGGGGGTTTGGGGGGCGGTAGCCCCCCAACTTTACCTCCTAATCCCTGTACGTTTTAAGGTTCGAACTTGTGACTCAGCCTCTTTAACTCTTTAGAAAACGTAGTTTTTTTCAAATAATTCAATCTAAGCATTACTTGTTTTAAAATCTATTTATTCATTTATATTATTACTTGTTGTATGTTTTTTGCTATGATTGTTTATTTAATTTCTGTTTGTTTTGGGTTTCATTTATTCTTTAATAGCAATTTCTGGTTGTTTTGAGTTTGAATTTTAACAGGTATTTGTATCTGTTGAGCTTAAGTTTAAAATGGCCTTTACTTTCTTTGAAAAACTTATTTTTTGAAAGTTTTTTTAATTAATTATTAGTAAAGATGGTAGGTATACCAAAGATGTTAAAAGTAGTATAGTCAAGGCCCAGGATGTTTTAGCTCATTTTAAAAGACTTTGGAAGAATAGGAAGATAAGTCTCTAAACCAAGATTAGAATATTAGAAGCTAAAGTGATGACATTGTTCAAGTATGGTTCTGAAGCATGGGTAATAAAAGTTTTGGGTACCCAACTGACTGACCATATTTCAAATAGTAAACTATATGAGAAACAGAGTTCAATCCTAATTTCCAGGGCTAGAGTGAGAGAAAAATTGAGATGAACAATGACAGATTGCCAAAGATAGTCCTTGTAAGCCAACAATCTAGGGTCAAACAAATATCAAGTCATTTCTGAGTGTGTTGGGAGGATAATGTAAAGAAAAACTTGAGGCAGATAGGAACTTCTTGGAATGGTGCAAAGAGGGAGGCTTTAAATAGACTGGGACAGAGGTGCAGTGTGGGTGGCTCCGTTAGCCTCAGGCAGTTTGGTGCTGCAGTGAGTTGCTATGAGTAGTAATAGTAAATATGGGGGTATTTGGAGGGGATGTATCAGAGGCAGTGCAATAGTGCTGCGTATGTAAAGAACAATGTGGGCACAATGTATTATTTATTTTTCTTTCTCCTCCATACCTGGGCATTTTGTATCAAAGGAGTTTTCATAGAAACTTCGAAAAGGGCTCATTCGATTGGAAATTGGAGTGGCTAGTGCCCTTTTAATAGTCAAAAGTGATTGGAGGGCAACTAGCCCCCCCCAACGCCCATCATTCCCCCAAACACATCCAATCAGAATTTTGAGATAGCCATTTTGTTCAGCATAGTTGATTTCCAGATAGAAAATGTCTTTTTGAGGAGGACACTCCCCCACAACCCTTGGGACAAGGGTTTTAAGTTATGCCCTGAGGGCATATAAGAACAATGTTGGCACAATGTATCATTTATCTTTTTCCTTTAGAGCAGGCACTTCATTTGGAAGGGGTTGTTGTAGAAACTTCAAAAGGGGGTCATTTGATTGGAAATCAAGAGTTTTAGTGCCCTTTTTAATAGTTGAAAGTGATTGGAGGGTAACTAGCCCCCCCCCCCCCTCACGCCCATCATTCCCCCAAACACATCCAATCAAAATTTTGAGATAGCCATTTTGTTCATCATAGTTGATTTCCTGATAAAAAATATGTTTTTGAGGAGGACACTCCCCCACAACCCTCAGGGCAAGGGTTTTAAGTTATGCCCTGGGGGCATATAAGGTTTTTGTAGAAGGCGTTGATGTAGAAACTTCAAAACAGGCTCATTTGATTGGAAATCCAAAGGGCTAGTGCCCTTTTTAATAGTTAAAAGTGATTGGAGGGCAACTATCCCCCCCCGCCACGCCAGGGTTTGGACTCACCTATAAATTTCTACAAATTCCTATATTTTAATGCACTTCTATAAAATGCCTATATTTAGGCTAAAATTTTATTATTCCTATATTTTTTGCTGGAGAGCACTAAGATCATTGCTCATGGTTTGCAATTTCAACTGCTCATTAAGTAAGTCAAGATGTGCTTTCCTTTGCTTTTGATTCTGCTTGTAATCTGTGCTGTCTTTTGGTGTAGATTGATAATTAATTACAACTGTTGAGCTGTTTGAACTTAACTAATGCTTTGTATTGGGCTTAGTAAGCTGCTTCTGCCTGGGCTATGCTGTTGTGTTGACTTAGTAGCCTATGTTTTGTTGTTTGTCATGTTGGGCCTCTCTGAAATGAGTGAAGATCAGTATGTAGGCTAGCAGTCTCTGCTTAATGAGACTGGAGTTCTTTCTTCCGACTTATGCATTTCCTGGCTGAACAAACGCTATAAAAGGCTGATGCGAATGCGGCCCAGTTTTGGAAATATCCACATCTTCCTTTTTTATGGCCTTTTAATTGCGGGGTGCTATTTTGCATGTGATGCTTGGTAATTAAGTATGGGGCCTACCAAGTTTAATAGTTCATGGCTTGCTAAGACGGATTGCAGCAGTAGAAAGATCGACGTTATGGTGTAAGACTGGGAACAACCAGTACTTGTTCTTTTGCAAACTCTGCTTGAAAAATCTTGGTTGCACAGCTGTGGTTGCTCAGCTAAACCAACACGTGCAATCTGCAGAACACAAAGCCACAGTTACTGCTCAAATACATCCACTACAGCTTAACCTGATGGGACAATCTTGAGTTGATGAAACAACCAAGGATAAATCATTAGTTGGTACAAACATGTTTAGTGAGCGTGATGCTGCTTATGAAGCTGAGTTAATATGGACACTTCAGACAGTATAGAGTTCCACGTCTGACCATATTGTCAAAACCTTCAGACCATATACTTTTAATTCTCGAAACCTTCTAACTCTTCAGCCCATATTGTCAAAACCTTCCATGTGATGTTCCCAGGTAAGATTCCTGATAGAATGTCCCTATTTGCAATGAAACTCATGTATCTGATCACCAATGCGCTGCATCCGTACTGTATGCAAATGCTTGGGAAGGACATTCAGTCATATTTTGTACTAGAATATGACGAGACAACCAACAACGTTGGTATGAAAGAGTTACAGATACATGTTCGATATTGATCCTCATACAGAAACGAAATCCAGAGCAGACATTTATGCACAAGTTTTATGGGCCACGCGACAAGTGATGACCTGTAAAGGAAGATTATGTCAGCCATTGAGCATAATCAGCTGCCACTTGAAAAACTGATCATGCTTGGAGGTGATGGACCAAATGGCAACAAAAGCGTTTGAAACAGGTTCAATGCCAAAAAAAGAAAGTGACGGGAAAGGGAATGTTGAAGATTGGTACTTGCAACATCCATATAATTCACAACGCTTTCTTGAATGGTCTTCAGGTGTTTTGAGAAGAAAGTTCCAACTTTGTTATTCTTGTGCATTCATTTTTTGACAGCTGTCCTGCAAGTTGTGAATACTATTGAAAGTGCCAAAAGAAAGTGGGGGTGCCAGAGAATGCTTTCATGAAGCATGTCCCAAGCTGCTGGCTGACAATTGGATGTGCCTAGCTAGAATCATGCAGCAGTGGCCGGCAATCTTAGAGTCCTTCCTGAACTTCATGCCAAGAGAGAAAAAACTGAAGAATCTTCTGTCCACTCCCAAATTTCTAAAGATTGTGGCTTATATCAAAAGTACAACAATGAAGGCCCAACTCGAGTTTGTTCTACCTTCAGCAGAACTGTTCATGGGTTTCACCCAACTGTTCCAGAAAGAAGAACCTCTCATTCATGTTTTGCACTCAAAGATCAAAAGACTAGTTGTGACACTTTGCAGACAGGTCTTTGCTCCAGATTTCGTGACCGAGACTGAAAATTTCTCACCAGAAATGTTGAACCTGGCTGAAAATTTTGCAGAAAAGCCCATAGTTTCAGAAAATGTGGAACAGGCTTTTGGTGAGAAAGCAACAGTGAAAGACAAGTCCATTTTTTATGTCAGTGTGCAAAAATATTTTTTTTGCGGGTTTTCGCCATATTTTGAACAAATGTCCTCTGGTTAAGGATGGTTTTTAGAGGGCTTTACGCTATTTGAGTCCAATCAACATGAAGGATTCAAGAAGCATTGCAGACACAGCAGTTATGGTACGCGAGATTGTGATTGGAAAAAGCTCAGACGTCGCCCAGGCTGAGTGGCTGCTTTTGTGAACGGAAACTGGACCCCATGAGGACATTACTTGGATTGGTCATTTCTGGAACCATTATTTTGGTCTGGTGAATGAGCGCGGGACAGCAAGTACGCGGAACTTACCAAGCTTCTGGAAAACCAGAACTGTTTGTTATTACAAAAGAGCTGTTGAATCTTGCACATTCCACACGGTCTTGGTATCAACAATATCTGGATGAAAAGAATAAAGAAGAGCCATCTGAGAAGGAGAAAGCAGCTTTCGAAGAGGATAACAAGCGGAAGTTGCTGGAGGTTCATGACAAAAAGACAGAAATAGAAGACCTGGAAAGCAAAAGGAAAACACTTAGAGCATCAGATCAAGAAAAGAGAACAGTAGCAGACACTCTACTTCAGGAAGTGACCAACAGAATGAAGAAGCCTGCCGAGTCCAAGAGTTCCATAGACATTGCTTTAGCTGTTTCTTTGCTCGAAGGAGCTGTGAAGTCCAGAACAAGTGAAAGAGAGCAGATGGTGGAATCGGCGAGAATGTAGCAGTCTCTTGCAAAGAGAAAAACTTACCTCATATCAAAATTGATACCCAAGAAGCAGCAAGAGTGGTTTCAATTATTTTACCTGTATCAGTCAATCATTGGCATAGTAGGTGTATCTGATTTTTTACTGTTTTTTTACTATTAGTGCAGTTTGTATTTGAAAAAAAAAAAAAAAAAAAAAAAAATGTAGAAACTCGGGAAATGACGAATTTATGTGACCAGACATCCCACGACATCTACTACAGATCTAATCCTGAGGAATTCCGAATCCTATATTGGCCTATATTTGGGCCCGGGAAATCCTATAAAAATAGAACAGCCCATAATTTGAAACAAACCGACTTGTCTGAACCCTGCATGCCCATTATTCCCCCAAACACATCTAATCAACATTTTGAGATAGCCATTTTGTTCAGCGTAGTTGATTTCCAGATAGAAAATATGTTTTTGAGGACGACACTCCCCCACAACCCTCAGAGCAAGGGCTTTAAGTTATGCCCTGGGGACATAAAAGGTTTTTATAGAAGGCGTTGTTGTAGAAACTTCAAAACAGGCTCATTTGATTGGAAATTCAAAGGGCTAGTGCCCTTTTTAATAGTTAAAAGTGATTGGAGGGCACCTAACCCCGCCTCCCCCAGGCTCATCATTCCCGCAAACGCATCCAATCAAAATTTTGAGATAGCCATTTTGTTTTAGCGTAGGCTAGTTGACTTCCAGATAGAAAATATGTTTTTGAGGAGGACACTCCCCCACAACCCTCAGAGCAAGGGTTTTAAGTTATGCCCTGGGGGCATATAAGGTTTTTATAGAAGGAGTTGTTGTAGAAACTTCAAAACAGGCTCATTCGGTTGGAAATTCAAAGGGCTAGTGCCCTTTTTAATAGTGGAAAGTGATTGGAGGGCACCTAGCCCCCCCCCCATGTCCATCATTCCCCCAAACACATCCAATCAAAATTTTGAGATAGCCATTCTGTTCAGCGTAGTTGATTTCCAGATAGAAAATATGTTTTTTGAGGAGAAAACACCCCACAACCCTCAGGGCAAGGGTTTTAAGTTATGCCCTGGGGGCATATAAGGTTTTTATAGAAGGCGTTGTTGTAGAAACTTCAAAACAGGCTCATTCGATTGGAAATTCAAAGGGCTAGTGCCCTTTTTAATATTCGAAAGTGGTTGGAGGGCAACTAGCCCCCCCCCCCCACGCCCATCATTCCCCCAAACACATCCAATCAAAATTTTGAGATAGCCATTTTGTTTAGCGTAGGCTAGTTGATATCCTGATAGAAAATATGTTTTTGAGGAAGACACTCCCCCACAACCCTCAGGGCCAGGGTTTTAAGTTATGCCCTAGGGGCATCTAAGGTTTTTATAGAAGGCGTTGTTGTAGAAACTTCAAAACAGGTTCATTCGATTGGAAATTCTAAGGGCTAGTGCCCTTTTTAACTGTCAAAAGTGATTGGAGGGCAACTAGCCCCCCCCCCCCACGCCCATCATTCCCCCAAACATCCAATCAAAAATTTTGAGATATCCATTTGTTCAGCATAGTTGATTTTCAGATAGAAAATATGTTTTTGAGGAGGGCACTCCCCCACAACCCTCAGGGCAAGGGTTTTAAGTTATGCCCTGAGGGCATATAAGGTTTTTATAGTAGACGTTGTTGTAGAAACTTCAAAAAAGGTTCATTCGATTGGAAATTCAAAGGGCTAGTGCCCTTTTTAATAGTCAAAAGTGATTGGAGGGCAACTAGCCCCCCCCCCCCCACGCCCATCCTTCCCCCAAACACATCCAATCAAATTTTCAGATAGCCATTTTGTTCAGTGTAGTTGATTTCTTGATAGAAAATATTTTCTTGAGGACGATACTCCCCCACAGCCCTCAGGGCAAGGGTTTTAGGTTATGCTCTGGGGACATATAAGGTTTTTATAGAAGGCATTGTTGTAGAAACTTCAAAAAAAGCTTATTCGATTAGAAATTCAAAGGGCTAGTGCCCTTTTTAATAGTTGAAAGTGATTGGAGGGCAACTAGCCCCCCCCCACGCCCATCATTCCCCCAAACACATCCAATAAAAATTTTGAGATAGCCATTTTGTTCAGCATAGTTGATTTCCAGATAGAAAATGTTTTTGAGGAGGTCACTCCCCCACAATCCTCAGGGCAAGGGTTATAAGTTATGCCCTGGGGGCATATAAGGGTTTTGTTGAAATCTTTGTCATAGAAACTTGAAAAGGGCTCATTCGATTTGAAATTCAAAGGGTTAGTACCCTTTTTAATAGTCGAAAGTGATTAGTGATATTTTTTGTTGTTGTTGTTGTTGTAGTTTAGACCAGGGCACTTTGTATCGAAGGAGTTGTCGTGGGAACTTCGAAAGGGGCTCATTCGATTCAAAATAGAAAGGGCTGATGCCTTTTTAATAGTCAAAAGTGATTGGAGGGCAACTAATCACCCTTCCACTCCCACCCTCCCATTCCCCCATTATGTTTAAAAACTAAATGTTGCCTTAAGATTAAATCAAAATGCACTGTGATAATGCTAATTCCCAGTAAGGCATCTCAGCAGTATCCCAAGAACGACCTGAGGGTATTATGTTCAAAATTTCGGGGCTACTTCTGCTCTTAAAATTTAACCAAATCAAAATAGCGTAAGTGTATCCAAACTGTCAAAGAAAGTAAACAGATTTTTTTGCGAATGGTATCAAGTTTTCCATTTCAGGTCAATTAGAGGAGCTATGAAACTAAATTAAACACTACTATTTGTGTCCAGATTTTTAAAAGAGTGTATGTTGTTAACAATTGCTGAAAATTTTTCTCCAGCCTACAAATAGAAGGGCAAACTATAAAGTCTTAAAAAACGAAAAGATTTAAAGTGTTATTTCCTTTTTCCTTGAAAAGACTATGTCAATATAAAACGAACAGAAATTAATTAAAAAAAAACCTTTCCCATAAAATAAGTTTTTCACAGAAAAGTAAAGAACTCCATTAAACAAAAAATGAGCAAAAATAAAATCAAATAATCTACCAAGCGTGAAACTACCACAAATCAGCATTGGTAAACAAATGAAACCCGAAACGAACAGAAATTACAATAAATAACCGAGTCAAACTCAAAACGAGCAGAAATTAACATAAGCTGGGCGCAAAATCCCTATGCCTGCCCAAGGCCGGAACAAAATTTGCACTTAACTGAAAAAATATAAATGTTTTTACTTTTATAACTTTAATAAATCAAATAATATTAACATTTTGATTACTAAATATCAGTATATGTATATTAAACTGACAATGCACATTCATTTGTATTTTTTCAGTAAAGTGCAAATTTGTTCTGGCCTTGGGAAGGCATAGGGGTTTTGTGCCCAACTTATGTTAATTTCTGCTCGTTTTGAGTTTGACTCAGTTATTTATTGTAATTTCTGTTCGTTTTGGGTTTCATTTATTTACCGATGCTGATTTGTGGTAGTTTCACGCTTGGTAGATTATTTGATTTTATTTTTGCTCATTTTTAGTTTAATGGAGTTCTTTACTTTTCTTTGAAAAACTTATTTTGTGGAAAAAGTTTTTTTTAATTAATTTACAAGTAAAAGGCAATGAGTAAAAGACAGGGTCAAGGGTTGTCATCAGTTACCAAAGAAATCACTTCCCACCCCGTAAAAAACAAAACAAGTCCAAGCTTTGTTGCATGTTTGTCAAGAGGGGGATTTCCCATCACCAGGTTAATACCATCGGAAAAATAAACATAATCGGCCAATGCCTACTTTTACAGGTCTCATCCCCCTCTTTCTGTAGGAACATTTTGATGGTTTATAATATCCAAATTATACCCTTGTCTTCTTATCAACTCACATGATTTATTTATTTAAGCCTGATGTTCCTTTTCATGTAGCATTTACATACAATGTGCAAAGTTTGCTAGCATAAAGATAATGAAAAGAAGAAAAGGTCATGGTGCCATGCATTTGTTTTTACGAGTTTTCTAGTCTATTCTTTCATTTTCCTTTAGGATGTTTAATCAGTCGCTTAGTTCAACCATGACATTTTTGTTTCTGATGCAGTTGCTAGCTGTTTAAACCTTCTCAAACATTTGCCCAATTTCGGTAAGTGAATGGTTTCTCATTTTAACCTTATAACGAATTTCTACTAATTATTACTATTTCTTTTCTTTTAAAGTGTTTTTCTGTTTTGTTTTTTTTATGACAGAATAAGGTTTATATAAGTTTTCTTTTCCCAGCAGTTAAGTTTGATAGATGTGGTGGCTATTTATTATGGCTGTAAAGATGAGATATGAGTAAACATTAAAGTCAGAAACTATCTTTCAAATTGTTTCAGTCAATTTTAGCTATTTTAATGGTGAAACTGACTGCAAGCAAAGGGACTTGTTTGGTGGAACGTTTTTGTAACTTCAATTTAGTTACAGTATGAGCCATGAATATGTGTTTTGTTGAATCCTAGTGATTTTATCTTTCTTCTTTAATAAGCTTGTACAAACCAATGTGTGGAGAATCAAATGTTCTAAAATAGATTTCAGAATAAATTCAACACACCTGTTATTTATTTTATGCCAAATCATATTCAGGAAGCAGCATAGTATGTTACAGTAATATTTTAAGAGTGTTTAACTTTGATGCATCTGAGATGCATTAAGCTGTTGTAGAAGAGTAAAAGTTCTAGCATTTGACTAAAAAATTGAATAAAAAATCAAGTTTTTTTCAACTGAAAGTAAGGAGCAGTATTAAAACTTATAGACGAATAGAAATTATTCTGTGTATTTGGAGGACTGGCCCCTTATCAACCCCTTCTTGTTATGCTAAATTTTTTTCTAGTGCTTTGAAAAAAAGATTCTTATTCCAGTTCAATGGACACTCGTGTGTCAGTAGTCGTTCATAAAGAATTCGGACAGCAAGTCAAACTTTAGCGTCAAGAGCAAGGGGCTGAGGAGGGGTAGCCCCCTCCCCTCATACATGGAACAATTTCTGTTCATTTTAAGCTTTAATGCTGTTCCTTAATTTTTGTTGAAAGACTGTATATAAATAAGAAAAGAGAAATATTACCATTTAAAATAGCTGAAACAAAACTCCTGGTAGTTTTCGCCCCCCTACCCCCTAAGCAATCTCCTGGCAAGGCTCATGATTCCCTGCCTCACCCTTTCCTCCTGTGTGCTGGGGCGCGGGGACATGTAACATTTTATGCTACATAGAAAATATTGTTGTAATGGGAGGGTGTTATTACCCCACTCCCCTCTTAACACCAATGACAAAGGCTTAGACGAAAAATATTCCGGAAATCAAGAGGGATTAAATATCAATTTCTAAAAAAAAACTCTTTCCCCAAAACTCATTCTCTATTTACCTGAAGGCTCAATGAGAGTTAGAATATTTATGTATTAAAATGTGCTGTTTGAAGCATCTGACATCCCCTGCCACTTACAAAATTATCCACCGCCTCTTCTTCATAATAGTTGATTTGCACTAACACATTATTCTGTATAATTTGATGAAATATCAAGCAAATCAGTTAAGTTAAATGAAGCTTTAAAATAAATGTCTGTAAGATTTTTATGTAGTAAGAAGAGAGGTATCACTCCACAGCAGCATTATTAAGGCTTAGTTTAAATAAAGAGAGATGAGAGATTAACTACTAACCCCCCACCCCCTCATACATTTTTCCATATTTATCTAAAGGATCATGGAGAGTTCGACAACCTGGGCAATGGAATGCGCTCTTTTCGGCATCTTCCCCAACCCTGCCTACACAATGACCCACCGCCCCTCCTTCACGATAGATGATGCGCAATTACGCATCACAAACCATAGTTCCATGAAAAATTAAGTGAATCAACCTAGTTAAATCGAGCATTAAGATAAATGTTCATATTAACTATTTATCTTGTATTCAATACTTGACTTTTCAGGAACAAAAGTGCCACTGTACAACATTACTTCCTCTACAACTGGGAAGCTCAATAAGCCATTGATACTTTAAATCTATTAACAGTCTCAGAATTTTCAATTGATAGGAAATTGGCCTCCTTTGGGCAAAATCATAATTTGCTGCCTAAAAATGGCAGAAAACAATACTATCTCACGGAGCAAATTTTTTGTCTCAAAAAACCACTATAACTTTTGATTTTCGTTCCAATGAGCTTTCTCCTGATTTCCTAGGACCATTGGATCGGCATGATCACGCCCTGGGAAGAAACAACAAACAAATAAACAAGTATCCATGATCTTTCATCTGGAAAAAAATGCAAAATTCTACATTTTGCAGATTGGAGCTTAAAACCTCTACAGTAGGTTTCTGTGATATGGTGATCTAATGGGTGGTTTTCATTAAGATCACTTAACCTTTGGTGGGTGTGGGGATCTTTACCTCCTTTTTTTCATGGGTTATTCATGGGTGACAGTAAACTCAGCGGTTTATAAATATTTGGAATTAGCATAAAAGGCGGAATATTTTTATGTATTAATTGCTATCAAAACCATTTTTAATTGGCCCGAGTCGCTCCTTACTCACAGTTTGTTACCATGAACGGTATTATCACTGATGTATGTTAAATGCAATAGTCCGTGTGGGATTGGTTTAGGCTTACAGGTCATCACAGAGAAGGATTTGCAAACACTTTGTTGTCTAGTAGACTTTGATAGCCATTGCACGCAAAAGCAAAAAAAAATAAAAACGTTTCGGTCTCCAATTAGCGTTTTGGGCCAAGGTTCGGCGGTTGCCTGCCCTCGGGAGATGGTGACAGGTTAGCTTCACTGTCGGATAAATCAAATATTTCATTACTTCAGCCGCCAAAGCCACTTGGAAACGACTTGGGTAATGGCTGGTGTGTTGTAAACGGTAGAGAACTACTTTACACTGTGCTGCTGAGACTAAGCCCACGACCGAGAGACTTGCAAGCTGGTAAGTCCTTCAATTTACTTCAAGGGATGCAGTGTTGGTCCTAAGAAGCTTAACTGTGTGGGAAAGGAGCCAAATATTGTTGGCCAAAGAAAGAAATGAAGGAGATCAACTAAGCCAAATAAGACTGTTGATGGCGTCTCCCTTTTACAATTCAAGCGCGGTGTACAGTAAAGGGAGTTGTCGTTATTCGACCATTAAACTGCTTAGGTTGACTCGGGAAGAGTGTCAAGACTCGGGCGAATCTTGGAACTGGACTATGACTACTAGTACTATAACCACTACTAGACAGCAGCTGCTACTGCTGCGAATACTACTACCACAACTATTTCTACTGCTGCCACTAACACTATGACTATTACTATTTGGTTTACTAGGACTGTTACTGCTATTCCTACTGCCACCATGGCTACTACAACTACTACTTCTATGAATGCTACTACTAGACCCCGGCGCCGCACCGATGAGGGAAGACCGGCGGTGGCGGGGCCAAAAACAGCGTGCCGCGCCGCCGGTAAGATGTCGGCGGCGCGCCGCCGGCGCGATCAATGTTGACCGCAAACATTAATGTTTTCATCAGTCTTTCTCAAATCCCAGCTTAAATTTACAACACATTCGAGCCTATTCATGAGTTCAAAAATTCACAAGGCTGGAAACTGGTCTTCTTCGTTATTCATCAAGAGAAGTAGAAATCTGGTAGAAACGTAATGGTTGTGGCGTTTCAGAACCCTTGCATAATACGAGTAGTTGAAGTATCTGTTAGCTATGTATTCTTAACATAAATAATTATCAAAATTAGTTGTTTTTTTATTGAGCATTTCTACATACACAACTTCAAATACCGTATAACAAAATTCGTCAGTTATCTGGGTAAAAACTTTGAATATAACTTTGAACTTAGAGGCTTAATTTTTTCATAATGCCCTTTGTCTATATCTGTTTTGTCACCTTTAAAACAGTTGAAATGGGCAACTTCGATATTGATTTTTTTTTTTTTGCTCTTTTGGATTCCTAAAAAGCCTTCTTGCATTAAAAACTGGTTTTTAATAACAATTTAAAAAAAATGCATTTTAAAGTTTTTTTGGCTTCTTTATAGAATATATCTCATGTAGGCTAAGGCTGAACTGCTGCTTTTCTATTGCTTTTGGCTGCTCTTTTGTATTTTATTCATTTTTCCTTTTGGGGATTCATTCCAAATTATAAACTGATAAATACCTAATATCAGTCAAATTATAAACTGCATCTAAAAGGAGTAAATTTATCAATTTGAAAAATACATGATGAACACTTCACATCTGCAGGAGCAACTTTCTGCTAGGGGGCGAGTTATTTGTGGGAAAACTTGTGGAGGAGGGGATTTAGGGTATGATTTAAAAAACAATCTTTTCAAATGAAAGTGCGCTAAGAAAAAAATCTCACCTAGAACCGTCCGCAAGAAATTTTTCAGGGGAAATTTTCAGCTACAATGGAGTTGTCTGAGAGCAATTGTTCTGGCGGGAGGGAGTGGCTATTTTACGTGGGAATAACTTTCCATAGAGGGATTGTCCATGGAAAGGAGGAATTTAGATTTCCTAGGTATTATTTAGAAATGATCAGAACTTAAATAAAAAAGGCAAGTTTTTTCAACTGAAAGTAAGGAGCAACGTCAGAGCTTAAGACGAGCATAAATTATTACTAATATGGGGGGCTGCCCTCTCCTCAACGCACCACTCTACGCTAAAATTTGACTTCTGTACCAATCGTCTAAGAACGACTCCTGAAACACACGGACCGTTTAATAAGAGTAATAAGCTTTTTTTAATGTTCTAAAAAAAACTTGAGTGTAAGGAGTGAGGTATTGAGGAGAGGGCAGTCCCCTCTCCTAATGAGGAGAGGTGTAAAGTTTGGAGGAGGAATTTAAAGAATATGTCAACTAAATCGAGTGTACCGACAAATGCGGACACATAAGCTAAATTTCTAAGGTAAGTAGGTAAATTTCCCAAGATGTTGGCGAAACAAAAAGTAAATTTCCCAAGGTGTGAAGATGAAAAGGTGACGTTGGGTAATGAAAAGATTGATCAGGTGAGCAGCTTCACTTACCTTGGTAGTATTATTAGTAAAGATGGTGGGAGCAGTGAAGATGTTAAATATAGAATAGCCAAGGCTCAGGGTGTTTTTTCACAGTTAAAAAAAAGTCTGGAAGAATAGGAAGATAAGTCTGCAAACCAAGATTAGAATATTAGAAGCTACAGTGATGACAGTGGTCAAATATGGCTCTGAAGCATGGACGCTCCGAAAAGCGGATGAAGATTTGCTAGATGTTTTCCAGAGAAACTGCTTAAGGATTGTTCTGGGTACCCGGCTGACTGACTGTATTTCAAACAATAGGCTATACGAAAAATGTGGTTTAGTACCGCTCTCTAGGGCTATAATGAAAGAAAGGTTGAGGTGGCTAGGGCACGTTGTGCGGACGAAGGATGACAGATTGCCGAAGATTGTTCTTTTCGGCCAACCATCTAGGGCTAAACGGAAAGCAGGTCGTCCCCGTCTGGGGTGGGAGGACGTCATAAAGAAAGATTTAAAGGAAATGGGAACTTCGTGGGCGGGTGTAAAAAGGGAGGCTTTGAATAGATTGGGGTGGAGGAGGAGCGTGCGTAGCTGTGTTGGCCTCAGGCGGCTTGGTGCTGCGGTGAGTTGTTAGTAGTAGTAGTAGTAGTAGTGTCAATACGCGGCTCTGACACATTGGAACTTCCCCACCTTTCGACAACCACCTCCACCCTTAGCTGCACCACTGACTGGATATCATAGTTTTAATCAAATGAATTTTTCACCTATGCAAGTGAAAATAAAAGAAATGTACGGTTTATTGTTTTCTGTTTAGTTGTTTGGGTAGAAACTGTTCAGTCTTGAATTCACCATACATTTCGAACATTGGTGCATCAAATGTGTAGTGACAAGTATTGAAAACAAATATACTTTGATTTCATTTCACTCACCTCTGCTGCTCTGCAACATGGTCAGGCTTAGCTGAGCAATAAACCCCCAAAAACTGGACAAAAAAATTTGAAAAAAAAACACACACACAAGAAAACTTATAAAATGCTTAATCATATACAGAATAGACGTACAAAATCAAAACAAAAGACGCCGATGGACATTATACGCCATATTTTCTACCTATATTGCTGTCCACCAAGATATAGCCCCCCCCCCCCGCAGATGATATACACCCCGTACAGCCCTAGACCATATATTAATTTAAAAAAAAAAAAGTTTACCGAGGGAAGTAAAGAGCGAAGTTGAAACTTAAAACGGACAAAAATTACTACTTCACAACCTATCTAACATATATCAATAAAACTAGTACAAATAAACCAACTAACTATGTTTCCCTGTGTTTCTAGGATTATAGAAAACTAGCGCTTTACTGAAAACACAAAAGTCAAGTATAAAAAACAGGAATATGGATTTGGGAGTCAAATGTGAGTATGTAGCCTGACAACAATAAGCTAATCTTTAAAGTTTTATTTAGTCTTCCACCAGTTGCGACATTAGTAACTTTCAGTATACAGAAATATTGGATTGATTTATCAGGTAGCATTTTGGTCTCGCCAGCTATAATACCAATAGTGAGTAATATACATATTAAGTTGTGAGAAATATGCTTAAGTATTACTTGAAATGAAGATCAAATAAGATATAATATGAACTCTGAAATCCGGTTATTTTTCTCTATACAACAGTGAATTTCAAGCTATGATACAAATTCTAAAGCTAGTCTATAGTCCTAATACTACCAAGATGGCTTTACTTCGAACTTGTCTACAAAATAATCATGACATGTCCTTTTCAGAACCAAAACGAGAGCCAGTCATTGATCTGAGCCATTGTGCAGAAGTGATACCAAATTAAACGAAAAAAAAGCAACAATCCTAAAATGCTTTATTTTTTATTCCGTAAAAAGTGTCCTTAATTGGTTTGCTTTTACTGTACTAAAATTCCTATGTTATTTTATGTTTTCAGTAAAGCGCTAGTTTTCTGTAACCCTAGAAACATAGGTAAACATAATTCGTTGGTTTATTTGTACTAGTTTATTGATATATGTTAGATAGCCTGTGAAGTAATAATTTTTGTCCGTTTTAAGTTTCAACTTCGCTCTTTACTTCACTCGGAAAAGTTTTTTTTTTAATTAATCTGCTCGTTTTGATTAAAATTTGATGAAGAAACAACGCCGCCATGATCTTTTTTATTTATACGGAATAATTTCTGTTCGTTTTAATTTTAATGTCACTCCTTAGTTTCAGTTGAAAACTTATTTTTAATATAAGTAGGAATGACAGTACCAGCGCAGAACGAACACCGTGCTGCCATCTACAATTGAGTCTAACGCTGACGGGACATAATTTATTCAAGGATTATTGATCCACGAAGGGGGACAGATTTCTTAGAAATTGATTGCATAATCGACTATGACAAGAGGGGGAAGTGGATTTCTGAGAAATTGATTTACATAAAAGAAGGGGAGAGGATTTCCGAGAACTTGATTGTGTAATCGACTAGGGCAAGAGGAGAAGTGGATATCCGAGAAATTGATTGTGTAATCGACTAGGACAAGAGGGGAAGTGGATTTCCGAGAAATTGATTGCGTAATCGACTAGGACAAGAGGGGGAAGTGGATTTCTGATAAATTGATTACATAATCGATGGGGAATTATTGATGCACGAAAGGGGAATTTATTTGTTGTTTCTAAAGGGAATTATTGATCCACTAACGGAGTTATAAACGACATCACTTGTTTCCTAGGAATTATACGGAACTCTAAAGAGATAGAAATTCTATTTTTAAATATGGCTTCTCTGGTCTTTCGACTTAGTGATAAATTCTTTAATATTCTATCGAAGCCATCGGAATTAGAAATGACATCACTTGTTTCCTAGGAATTATACGGGACTCTAAAGAGATAGAAATTCTATTTTTAAATATGGCTTCTCTGATCTTTAGTGACAGAGATTAATTGATATTCTATTTTTAAATATGGCTTCTCTGATCTTTAGGTCACAGAGATAAATTGATATTCTATCGAAGCCATAATAGTGTAGCTAGGAACACCTATGAGATGAAGAGATTAACGCGGGAAAGAGTTTCATGGGAATTTCAAATGTGACAGCGCAGGGATGCCGAAACAAAGGAACACGCAGAAATTACGTTTAGAGATTATTTGGGCGAAACCGTTTGAGACATTTTAGAAGATGATTTAGGCGAAACAGTTTGAGACATTTTAGAAGATGATTTGGGTGAAACAGTTTGAGACATTTTAGAAGATGATTTGAGGTGAAACTCTGTGGTCGTTATAATACACAAGTTCCATTTGAACAGTGTTGTAAGGTCCCCTACCCCAACCCCAAAGGCCCCCGGGCCCCAAATGCCCCCTCGAGCCCCCAAAGCCCCCCGAGCCCCCTCCCTTCATCCCTCCCTTTTTTAAGTTTTTTTCAGACTGAATTTTTTAGACTTAGAAATTACCCAACATTTTCCCGGTTTTTTCTTTAACCCATTGGCATAGAGTTTTAGTTCACTTCAAACTAGTAAGTTTTCTACCAAAGATACCAAATTTTTTCTTAGAAGTAACAATTTTTTGATTGTGATAACAACTTTTCTGGCAGAAGTAGCAAGTTTTGCTTAACACTAACAAACCTTCTCATCAAAGTATCATCATTTTTCTTTAATGCTACCAAACGTTTACTTAACACACACAATTTTCTCTTAGAAATAATATTTTTCATCAGTGATATCACGCTTTCTGTTCGAACTAGCAAGTTTTCTACCAAAGATACCAAATTTTTTTTTAGAAGTAACAATTTTTTGATTGTGATAACAACTTTTCTGTCAGAAGTAGCAAGTTTTGCTTAACACTAACAAATTTTCTCATCAAAGTAACAATATTTTATCTTAAAACTAACATACTCATACTTAACACACACAAATTTGTCTTAGAAATAATATTTTTCGTCAGTGATAACACGTTTTCTGTTTGAACTAGCAAGTTTTCTGTCAAATATACCAAATTTTTTCTTAGAAGTAACTTTTCTATGATTGTGTTAACAAATTTTTCTGTCAGAAGTAGCAAGTTTTGCTTAATACTAACAAATTTTCTCATCAAAGTAACAATATTTTATCTTAAAACTAACATACTCATACTTAACACACACACAAGTTTCTCTTAGAAATAATATTTTTCATCAGTGATAACACTTTCTGTTCGAACTAGCAAGTTTTCTGTGAAATATACCAAATTTTTTCTTAGAAGTGACTTTTCTTTGATTGTGGTAACAACTTTTCTATCAGAAGTAGCAAGTTTTGATTAACACTAACAAATCTTCTCTTCAAAGTAACAACATTCTTCCTTAATACTACCAAATGTTTACTTAATACTAACAGATTTTCTCTTCGAATCATCAACTTTTCCATAATACTAACATACTTTTACTTAAACAGTCAAATTTCTCTTAGAAATAACACTTTTCGTTAGCGCTTGTAAGGTAACATGTTGTTACTTTGATGAGAAAATTTGTTAGTGTTAAGCAAAACTTGCTAGTTCTGACAGAAAAGTCGTTATCACAATCAAAAAATTGTTACTTCTAAGAAAAAATTTGATATCTTTGGCAGAAAACTTGCTAGTTCGAACAGAAAACTTGTTATCATAACGAAAAATTGTTACTTCTAAGAAAAAAGTATCTTTGACAGAAAACTTGCTACTTCAATCAGAAAACCTGATAACGTTGACAAAAAGTGTTATTTCTAAGAGAAATTTGAGTGTTTAAGTAAAAGTATGTTAGTATTAAAGAAAAGTTGATGATTCGAAGAGAAAATCTATTAGTGTTAAGTAAACGTTTGGTAGTATTAAAGAAGAATGTTGTTACTTTTATGAGAAGGTTTGTTAGTGTTAATAAAAACTTGCTACTTCTGACAGAAAAATTGTTACTTCTAAGAAAAAATTTGGTATCTTTGGTAGAAAACTTGCTAATTCGAACAGAAAGCGTGATATCACTGATGAAAAATATTATTGCTAAGAGAAAATTGTGTGTGTTAAGTAAAACTTGCTACTTCTGACAGAAAAGTTGTTATCACAATTACAAAATTGTTACTTCTAAGAAAAAATTTGGTATCTTTGGTAGAAAACTTGCTAATTCGAACAGAAAGCGTGATATCACTGATGAAAAAATTATTACTTCTAAGAAAAAAAAGTATCTTTGACAGAAAAATTTGTTAGTGTTAAGCAAAACTTACTAGTTCGAAATGAAAATGTGTTATCACTGATAAAAAATATTATTTCTAAGAGAAAATTGTGTGTGTTCAGTAAAAGTATGTTAGTTTTAAGGTAAAATGTTGTTACTTTGAGAAGGTTTGTTAGTGTTAAGCAAAACTTGCTACTTCTGCCAGAAAAGTTGTTATCACAATCAAAAATTGTTACTTCTAAGAAAAAATTTGGTATCTTTGGTAGAAAACTTGCTAGTTCGAACAGAAAAAGTGTTATCACTGATGAAAAATATTATTTCTAAGAGAAATTTGTGTGTGTTCAGTAAAAGTATGTTAGTTTTAAGGTAAAATATTGTTACTTTGAGAAGGTTTGTTAGTGTCAAGCAAAACTTGCTACTTGTGACTGAAAAGTTGTTATCACAACCAAAAAATTGTTACTTCTAAGAAAAAATTTGGTATCTTTGTTACTTTGATGAGAAGGTTTGTTTGTGTTAAGCAAAACTTGCTACTTCTGACAGAAAAGTTGTTATCACAATCCAAAATTGTTACTTCTACGAAAAAATTTGGTATCTTTGGCAGAAAACTTGCTAGTTCGAACAGAAAACTTTTTATCATAAGGAAAAATTGTTACTTCTAAGAAAAAAAAGTATCTTTGACAGAAAACTTGCTACTTCAAGCAGAAAACGTGTTATCACGGATGAAAAATATTATTTCTAAGAGAAATTTGTGTGTATTCAGTAAAAGTATGTTAGTTTTAAGGTAAAATGTTGTTACTTTGATGAGAGGGTTTGTTAGTGTTAAGCAAAACTTGCTACTTCTGACAGAAAAGTTGTTATCACAATCAAAGAAAAGTTACTCCTAAGAAAAAATTTGGTATCTTTGGTAGAAAACTTACTAGTTCGAACAGAAAAAGTGTTATCACTGATGAAAAATATTATTTCTAAGAGAAATTTGTGTGTTCAGTAAAAGTATGTTAGTTTTAAGATAAAATATTGTTACTTTGTTGAGAAAATTTGTTAGTGTCAAGCAAAACTTGCTACTTGTGACAGAAAAGTTGTTATCACAACCAAAAAATTGTTACTTCTAAGAAAAAAGTTGGTATCTTTGGCAGAAAACTTGCTACTTCTTACAGCAAAGTTGTTATCACTGATGAAAAATATTATTTCTAAGAGAAATTTGTGTGTGTTCAGTAAAAGTATCTTATTTTTAAGGTAAAATGTTGTTACGTCGATGAGAAAATTTGTTAAGTGTTAAGCAAAACTTGCTACTTCTGACAGAAAAGTTGTTATCACAATCAAAGAAAAGTTACTTCTAAGAAAAAATTTGGTATCTTTGACAGAAAACTTACTACTTCAAGCAGAAAACGTGTTATCACTGATGAAAAATATTATTTCTAAGAGAAATTTGTGTGTGTTCAGTAAAAGTATGTTAGTATTAAAGTAACATGCTAAAACTCTAAACTCTTAACTATTACTAAACTAAACTTCAACTCTAACTAAAACTCTAAGCTAAGACTCTAAGCTAAAACTATAAAGTAAAACTAAACTAAAGTAAACTTCAACTCTAGCTAAAACTCTAATCTAAGACTCTAAGCTAAAACTCCAAACTCTTAACTATAACTAAACTAAACTAGAACTCTAACAAAAACTCTAAGTTAAGACTCTAATCTAAGACTCTAAGCTAAAACTCCAAACTCTTAACTATAACTAAACTAAACTAGAACTCTAACAAAAACTCTAAGTTAAGACTCTAAGCTAAAAACTCTAAACTCTTAACTATAACTAAACTAAACTTCAACTCTAACTAAAACTTTAAGCTAAGACTCTAAGGTAAAACTTCAAACTCTTAACTAAAACTAAACTAAACTAGAACTCTAACAAAAACTCTAAGCTAAGACTCTAAGTTAAGACTCTAGGCTAAAACTGTAAACTCTTAACTAAAACTCTAAGCTATGATTCTAAGCTAAAACTCGATATTCTTAACTATAACTAAACTAAACTTGAACTCTAACTAAAACTCTAAGTGTTCTAACTAAAACTCTACGTGTTCCTTTGTTTCGGCATCCCTGTTCTGTCACATGTGAAATTCCCATGACACTCTTTCCCGCGTTAATCTCTTCATATCATAGGTGTTCCTAGCTACACTATTATGGCTTCGATAGAATATCAATTTATCTCTGTGACCTAAAGATCAGAGAAGCCATATTTAAAATAGAATATCAATTTATCTCTGTCACTAAAGATCAGAAAAGCCATATTTCAAAATATAATTTCTATCTCTTTAGAGTCCCGTATAATTCCTAGGAAACAAGTGATGTCATTTCTAATTCCGATTGCTTCGATAGAATATTAAAGAATTTTTCACCAAGTCTAAAGCCCAGAGAAGCCATATTTAAAAATAGAATTTCTATCTCTTTAGAGTCCCGTATAATTCCTAGGAAACAAGTGATGTCGTTTCTAAATCCGTTAGTGGATCAATAATTCCCCTTAGAAACAACAAATAAATTCCTCTTTCATGGATCAATAATTCCCCTTAGAAACAACAAATAAATTCCCCTTTCGTGGATCAATAATTCCCCATTGATTATGTAATCAATTTCTCAGAAATCCACTTCCCCCTCTTGTCCTAGTCGATTACGCAATCAATTTCTCGGAAATCCACTTCCCCTCTTGTCCTTGTCGATTACGCAATCAATTTCTCGGAAATCCTCTCCCCTTCTTTTATGTAAATCAATTTCTCAGAAATCCACTTCCCCCTCTTGTCATAGTCGATTATGCAATCAATTTCTCAGAAATCTGTACCCCTTCGTCGATCAATAATCCTTGAATAAATTATGTCCCGTCAGCGTTAGACTCAATTGTAGATGGCAGCACGGTGTTCGTTCTGCGCTGGTACTGTCATTCCTACTAATATAATTTCTGATCATCACTGATCTAGGGGAGATAAGATACCTCCAGAAAATACTGCAGAAAGGATGTACCTTCCCCTCAATTACCGCCGTTAGAACTAACACACAGGCTTCATCGCAGAGTGAAGTGTGAAGGTTTAATTCAAAGCTGTGGATCATTCAAGCTTATTTTTGGTAGATTTTCAGTTAAAAAGTTATTAGTTTTAGTTAATTTGTTTTCGCGATAATCTTTTATTTTTAGGATTAGTTGGTGATTTATGAAACTTACTAAGAGGGCTTGGAGTGGTGTATACGTGAGGGGTTCTTATTAACCTCTTGTTAAGGGCTGTGGACCATAATTATTGCAATGGTACTGTTTTATGCTTCCAAACTCTTCCACTTAAGAAGTTGCACCAAAAGTGTCGTTTTTAGTGCTATATGGCACTTATGGATAGTAAAATTGATAAAAAGCACGTAGATATAAGTAATAGGTTTAAAACGAGCCTTTCCGGGATATGCTTTAAAAAATGAGTGCATCACATTTGCAAAAATAGTGAATTATCTGAAAAGTAATCATAAGAAGGCAAAAACCATGATTGAAAAAAATCCAAGAAGGAATCGAACGCATGATAATCTAATTTGAAGCCCAGCGCTATACTGACAGAACCACGCCTCTAATAATGTAATTTAATATATTTGTGTTTTTAGGACTTTAATTGTGTAGCTTACTAAGAGGGTCTGGAGGAGGAACATGCGGGAGGTGTTTTTTGCAAAAGTTTAGTTAAGGGTTTTAGACCATAATAAACCACGTAGATCTGAGTAAATTTTTTCAAATGAGCTTTTAAACGTGACTAAAATTTTTGGTAGTCCACTAGCCCCAGCTTTTCCACTTGAGAACTTGCAGATGGTGGAATTTATAGGAAGAACGTAGATACGAGCAATATTTATATGAGCTAACAAAAATCTATCTACGATGTTCTGGTAGCCTGCTGTACCCACCCCTTGAGAGATGACATAAAAAGTGCCTTTTTTCGTGGCATATGGCACTTGCAGATAGCGGAATTTATATAAACCACGTGCCTATGAGAAACGGCTCTTGATTGAGCTCTTAAGAGTCTCTCTATGATGTTCTAGTAACCCGCTAGGCGTAGAAAAAAAAGAAGAAAAAAAGACCGTTTTATTGTTTTTTAACTTTCAGTTACATGGGCTGTGGTTCGCTCTTTACTTGGTTGCAGCTAAAGCTTCAGCCATGACAAAGAGTTCATTGCAAATTGTCCCAAGAAACTAGCTAACATTGACACCTGTGAAATCTAATAGATTGTAGAATTTTAAAAACCAAGTAAATGTAAGCAATAGCCTTTAATTGAGCCATTAAACACGTATCTACTATGGTTTGGTAGCCTGATAACGTTGCAGTAGCTTACTGGTGAACAGACGATTTATGAAACTTACTAAGGGGGCTGGGAGGGGGAGTCTACGGGAGGGGTTCTTGTAAATCCCCAGTTAAGGGTTCTGGAACATAACTACTACAACAGTACTTGTTTTTGTACTTCAGAGCTTTTCCGCTTAAGAAGTGGCACCAAAAGTGTTGTTTTTAGTGCTATGTCGCACTTACGAAGGGTGGAATCATAGGCAGCACCCTAGCGCTGCCTAAGTAAAGAACGATGTGGGAACAATGTGTGTTTTTTTTCCTCCATACCCGGGCACTTCGTATCAAGGGAGTTCTCGTAGAAACTTCGAAAAGGGCTCATTCGATTGTAAATTGGAGTGGCTAGCGCCCTTTTTAATAGTCGAAATTGATTGGAGGGCAACTAGCCCCCCCCCACGCCCATCATTCCCCCAAACACATCCAATCAAAATTTTAAGATAGCCGTTTTGTTCAGCGTAGTTGATTTCCAGATAGAAAATATGTTTTTGAGGAGGACACTCCCCACAACCCTCAGGGCAAGGGTTTTAAGTCATGCCCTGGGGGCATATAAGGTTTTTATAGAAGGCGTTGTTGTAGAAATTTCAAAATAGGCTCATTCGATTGGAAATTCAAAGGGCTAGTGCCCTTTTTAATAGTTGAAAGTGATTGGAGGGTAACTAGCCCCCCCCCACCCGCATCATTTCCCAAGTCATTTAATTTGTGCCTGAGTATCAAAAATAATTAGAAACTCTTTGGCATAGAACAAATTCAGCTACTTGGTAAATTCGTAGTCTTTTAATTGATGACTGAGCATCAAAAATTAATATGAAAACACTTTTGCATAGAACAAACTCAACTACTTGGTAAATTCCAAGTCTTCAAAAGTTAATAGTATCAAAAAATTGATAAAAAGTACTTTTGCATAGAACAAACTCAGCTACTTGGTAAATTCATGGTAGCAATAATGTTCACGTGCGCTTTATTTTTCATCAGTTCATCTTTATAATCTTTAGTGACATTGTCTGCCAATGCCCTTTTTGTATTGCCTGTGATTTCACTGTCTATTGTAACATTAATTTTACATAGGTCGCAGTGTCGACACCTGGATAGGATATGGTTTATGATATTGATAGAAGAGTAGGCTTGTCTTCTTTTTGTCTTCTTTTGAACGCTAATACCAGAAAGATGTCGATATGAATGTCTATGGGTAATTTGTTACAAGGACTATAAGCAAGAAGTTGGCCTTCCTCCTCAACTAAACGTTTTAGAGTAGCATTCTGTTTGAGCACTATCCTCTCTGGAAATATCACTCTCGCATATCCGCCTTCAGTAATGAAATTTTTTCCTGCATTCCAAAGGAATTTAACTCCTTAGTATCATGACAACGCGCGCATACATTTCCAGTAAGATCATTATTAGCACTTGTTTCATAATTCAAGTATTTCTCATTGTCAGCATCCATTGCGACAATAACTTTATTGTCGCACACACTTTGTTCGAATATTTCGTCTTTTTTTTTAAATATGATGTAAGTGTTTATCCTTCCAATGTACAAAAAATACTGATTGAAAATATACAATAAACTATCTAGTGTCGATGAGCAGCCATAAAGTACAACTAGTACAGCCGCATAAATAAAAACAAAAAAGAAAAGTGTTACTACAAAAATTAATTTTCTAATAGTAAAAATCTATGTTAAAAAAAATATGAAAAATAACAGTTCAAAAAAATTAAAAAAAAAATTTTCGCATGCTGACCAAAGGTCTGCGTTGTGCAGGTATCGATCTCCTGATTCAATTCCTTCGGGCGGGAATGCAGTGAGTGGTTGGGGGCAAATTAAATAAACTTAAAAAAAGTGTAAAAAATGCAGGGAGGGGCCAAAAATTAAGGGGAGGGATATTGGCGCCCTTGGTGGTTAAGGCATGGATGACTAAGGGCTGCCGTATCATTGCCTAAAATGTATACGACTTTTTGTAAGAAGAATTTGTAGTAGCTCCAATAGTATACTCACTATGGGCGCCGTTAAACCCATAACCACCTCACTACTTGATTTCTAAGGATTCTTCTGGATTTCTATTCTAAAATTCCATCTCAGCGCCTTTTAATATAATACATTTAAAATTCCCGCGTTAAATTCACTTAATGCAGGTTTTCTATAAATTGGATACCATTCATTAAGTATACTTGGAATTTAACTCAGTCCCACTGACAAAAATGGTAATAGGGTTAACTGTCGAAAACGAGTTGCCAAATCTTTCAATAATTTCTGTCAATGGCTAATCATATTCTGACAAAATTCCAACACATCTCTATTAGTAGGGCAATTTTCTGAAGGAACAATATCTATGTATCCGCCGTAATGCATTCTATTTCAGATCAGAGTGTCTCCGGTTATCTGTAGTGTGCCATATTTGGTGTTCGCCCAGTAGCGTGCAAAGATATACATGGTCGTAATGTATGATATTCTGGTCGGTTTATGTGGTGTCAAAACTCGGAGCATTGGGGTTTTCACTACTTTCGTTTTCCCCTCGAATTACTATTTGACATTACATCTGCTCGTCTTGGGTTTAATGTAGCCTTTAACTTTTCTTTGATAAACCTCTTTTGCGGGATAAGTTTTGTTTTAATTAACCATACAGAGTATTTACTTTATGTGTTAGAAAAGTGTAAGGTATAGTTTTCCTTTGAAGAAATTGTCAGAACAAGGAATTTTCTAAATGTTTTGCATCTAATTTTGAATTTTTATAAAATAGGTGTATTTATTTGTCAAAAAAGAGTTAAGACAACTTGTTGCTTCAAAAGCTTTATATGACGATGGTTTTTGTAAAGTTCATGGGGTAATTCAGTTTACAGTTTAAATAAGTTTTATTTGTTGAAAAACAGTCAAAATGGTAGTTTACTTTCCAAAACTTTATAGGATAAGTACGTAATAACACATCTGAAATAATGTAACATCCATTTTATGAATCAAATTGTATGCATTTTAAAATATATATTAGGATTGCTTTTATAACCAAAAATTTTAAGATTAAAAAAAAAGTAAATTGGAGGAGGAAACTCCCTCCCTATGAAGGGAGTTTCCTCCCTCCATAGCTTTTTTCCAATATGTCTTCAATGTTTGCTATCTCCCAGATTCTAAGTAGTATCTTCTACAAACTAAGGGTATTAAGGCAAAAAAAAAAATTGGGAAATATTGAAACTGTGTAGAACAAATCGAAATCGACTTTGCCCACACAGGTTGTCAAGAGGACCTATCAGAAATGCTTCACGAACGATTGATGATATTAAGTTGAAACATTCTGCGTGCGTTGAAGGGGGTGTTAAAGAAACCAAAGGTTATATATGCATACTGCTACTAGTGCTACTACAGCTATTTCTACTACGCATTCTAAGAGTATTAAAGTGAAGTTGTCAAGGAATATTTAGACGGATGTTGAATTAAACCAAAACGAGCTATGAACATGTAGATTTTCAAAAAGGTGACAAAGCAATATCTCCAAGAAAGGCTCGCATTATTAAGTTAGATCTTTAAGGGTAAGTTGTGGCGGATTTTGAACAATCCAGAAGGCACTATGTGTATACTATTAATATTATCATTACAGTTACTGTAACTAATAACGCTAAGGGTATTAAGGTGAAACTTTTTGGGGCAGTTTCAATTAAACAAAATGCTGTATGAATGCAGGTTTTCAAAAGGGCATATAAGCAACATCATAGACAGCGCCGCTCTAAAATAGCTAGAAATATCATTGAAACTTTTTAAGGAGCAAATTCGATTGGAAATTAAAACTTCTACTGCCCTATTTAAGAGTCAAAAGAAATCGGAGGGTAAGCAGCCCTCCTCCCAAGCCTATTCATTTTCCAAACACATCCAGTCAAATTTTGTTGCAGTCATTTTGTTCAGCTTAGTAGAACGGTCCAGTAACTATGCCTCTAGGGATATTAGGTTCTTAACCCCCCCCCCCCAGGTATGCGATTGGTCCATTATGCTTTAAAACTAAATGTTTCTTTAAATTTAAATCAAAAGGCACTGTGTGTATGGTTGCCAATAAAACACTTCTGCAATATATCGAGAACGAGTGGGGAAACTAGGGGCTACTACCATTACTACTTCTGCTCTTACAATTTAAATATTCTTATAGAAAAAAAAACGAAAGAAATTAAAATGTTATATTTTTTTTTCATAAAAAATGACTGTCAGTAAAAAACGAACAGAAATTAATGTAAAAAACTTTCCACAAAAGAAGTTTTTCAAAGAAAATTAAAGAGCTCCATTAAACCAAAAATGAGCAGATTTAAAGTCAAATAATCTTCCAAGCGTAAAACTACCACAAATCACCATCAATTAATAAATGAAGCCCAAAACGAACAGAATTACTATAAATAACCGAGTCAAACTCAAAATGAGCAGAAATTAACATGAGTAGGGATGACAACTCCCATGCCTTCTCAAGACCAGAACATAATTTGCACTTTACTAAAAAAAACAACAAATGACCGTAAATCCTCAGTTTAATGTACATAAATTGACATTTATTCCTTAAACTTTTAATAATTATTTATTTATTAAAGTAAAAAAAATGAAAACATTTAAAATGTATTTTGTTTTCAGTAAAATGAAAATTTTGTTCTGGTCTTGAGAAGGCAGAGGGGTTGTCAGCCCTACTCATGCTAATTTCTGCTCGTTTTGAGTTTAACTCGGTTATTTATTGGAATTTATGTTCGTTTTGGGTTTGATTTATTTGTTGATGGTGATTTGTGGTAGTTTTTACGCTTAGAAGATTATTTGATTTTATTTCTGCTCATTTTTGGTTTGATGGAGCTCTTTACTTTTCTTCGAAAAACTTAATGTGAGGAAAAAGATTTTTTAAATTAGTTTAGGGAAAAATCAAACTAGTCGAATCAAGTATTCCCGGGATGGCTCCTTTTGGCCCTTTTGGGGGGGGGGGGAGTGAAGCTTCTTTTTTGATCATAGAATGTTTTACCTTAATTGTTAATAGCGTGTACATTTTTTTAAACATCATTGACTGTGACAAATTTCTAGCAGTCCACATAGCCCTCCAATTCCTTTCTTAGCCCTCATTTTACAGTTACCCTTGCTCCCCCCTCGAATATCATCTGAAAGTTTTAACTCGGTATTCTTAGCCAATCCCAAGATGATATAAATTTACCTATCCCATGGTAGTCCCTCCAGCACTCTCCTGAAAGGTGGAAGGCAAATTGTTTAAAACTCGTTCTTTTCAAATAATCCCCCACAAGAAGTGAGTTTAAAAATTCCTATCAATATCCTTATAAAACGCAATTCAGCACTCTGTCTTTTTTTCTCAAGGACTTGATCACAAGCATGGATGAAAGTGCAGTTCTCGCTGCTATTGAAGAAAGAAAACAAATTGTTGAAAAATATGATTTGGGAAGAGAGAAAGGCGACAGTCATGTTGATCCCTGGGAAGATCCTGAAGTGAAAATCATTAAAGCAGTTGATCGATTTGGATTTGTTCAGTAAGTATGCCAGTCCCTTTGGGTTTTCTGCTTTTCGTGCATTTCCTTAGGTATTGCTTAAATTAAATTTATCCATCTCCGGAAGTAGTTTATGCTTTATTAAGTAAATAGCCAGAGAGTCTGTCTAACGATAGGCCAAAGAAACATAACACATTCTTTTTTTTAACTTCGGAGAAAAATATTTTGACCCCTTCATTGAAATACAAAATTATGTCCTTTACCCCCCCACCCTCATAGAAGAAAAAAACTTTTCCTGAAAGTTTAAACTTGATTTTCCAGCTTTGAGTCAAAACAGGGTATACTTCTCGTGTGATAATTGAAAACCGACCTGACTCTGACTTAAAAAGTACTCCAGATAAATATTGACTTCAGCTTCAGCTACTATTGGCCTCATGTGATTGGCTGGTGTTGCACACACTCGGTTGTATAAAGTAAAATTTACCCTCCACTTGGGCAAATCTCCAAGTTTGGTCCATGTTTAGAGTTGTAAACAATCACGGCAACTTATTTTCTTTAAAATACAGCTCTCAACTAGAATATCCCGTTAAATGTGACGGTAGAAAAACGCGCTCAGGAAACTATGTATTGAGCTCGTGGATGCTGTTCCTCTAGGATGAAACCATTAGAAAGAAACTCACTATCTAATCAGCAAAATTACTCTCTATTTGGAAAAATAAAATAATAAAAATTTGAGTCACCCCATTGCCCAATGTTAGGTTGAACATTCCACGAAGTAAACTCCTGCATGTGCCATTTGTCTGAAAGCTCTCAAAAAGCGGGGCGGCCGTCAGGCAGACTTAATAATTGATCGAGTGTTTAAATCAGGCAGAAATATTCCATTTTAGTTGAAATTCTGCTTTCATTTGCTTTCTTCAAATCCGGAAAGCTTTTTGTTTATCCAGCCCTTCTTATAAGGTAAATGAAGTATACAATCGATTAACTGGATCAGTTTTGGAAAGTCTTCTTTTTAATCCAGTCTAATGTTTTTTCAATGTCAAATAATATAGATGTCAACTATATGTTGTCTCATACGACGCCATTGTGAGGTTTATAATAAAGGAAAGAAAGTTCAAGCGGATACTAATCGTTCGGTAGCTATACTAAAAATCGGTCTTAAATCAATTTATATTCTCTGAAATTTGTCTCTTAACCCCCTTGGTATTCGCCGTCTTTCGCGTCTGATCAAATTAATTATGATATTCCTAACATAAATCATATTCAGATTGCTTTTAATCATCTTTAAGGTCAGATTTCAATCCTTGAACTGCGAGCCAAGTTGTATAATGCACCATACTTGATTCAGTTCGAAGGTGTCACTTGTTCGGCCTCTTTAAAGAAAAATTGTTACAAATGTTTGGCTTCTCTCTTCCTTTTTTTTATTATCATAGTTTTTTCCAGGATTAATGTGAGCTTGTTTAGAGTTTTCCATGTAATATTATCGTCCTGCACATTTTTCCCTCTGAGCTTTATTTAAAAATTGCATGTCTTCCCCCTCCTTTGCGGGGATTAGCGCCATGTATTAATTTTTCTGCTTAATTATTTAGGAATGAATCTTAGCTTAATTATGGAAGGACTTTCTATCAGTATGATCGGAGGCGAAAAATAGGACCGCGGACTATCCTCCCTCCCCTCCTGTACTAATATTTTTTATAGAGGGATAAGAATAATGTATTTTTTTAAGGGGGTCGCATATTTCTATATTTTTGGAGGCGTAAAATTGGCCCATGGCCCTTCCAAAGTCCCCTCGTCCCTTAAGGAGTGAACTTCAATAGAAATCTTGGAATATTGCTCCTTGTCTCATCTAGACATACTGCTTCCTGTTTTATCTGGAATCGTATAAGGATTTTAAAACACTTGATACAAGGGTAGACAGGCATGTTGCAGCTTGTTTTAGCAGAAAGGTAGGCCTGTTAGCCTTGTATAGTTTTAATTGTCCAATGATTTTCGGTTGGTATGATTTGAACCTCAGAATTCTTTAAGTCCCAAAAAATCCTTAAAATCAGTGGAGGCTCCTTATTCGAATTTAGGTTCCTAAACTCATTTTTTTTTCACTTTGATTCAAAGTTTGAGCTCCTGAAGGCTGCTAAAAGCTGCGAGTCGATGGGGTTTCCTCTCTGTTTTTGTTTAAAATTCAGGTTCCAGGAATTTATTTTTTGCTTGGTTGAATGTTGTTATAGGCTACAGCATTACTACACGGATAAAGTAGACAGCAAGTACACCCTCAAAATTTCCATTGCCGAAACCCCTTGAAATCTTGAAAACGATGCATGTTCCAATTCAGAATGTGTGTTTAGAAGCAATACTGTCTGGGTGCAATATAGGTTCTAAAGGAGATTATTAGACGAGACATTTCGTAGTTGTTAAAAGCTATAAGTTTTCTACATGCCGATAAGGTTTCTAAGGCAGTTTCTGTGTCAGGCGGCTCGAAATGTATTATGGGTTACCCGAAATTTACCCATTGTGACACAAAAGGACTTACTAGTAGACGCATTGACGCTAGTCTAATTATTTGTACTTTCATCAGGCCAGAAAGGATGAACGATAGGTGAAACAGAGTGATAGTTTAGTAGTTCCCAATTAGTGGGTTGTGACCCCGGGGAAGGGGGGCTTTGGCTTTTTGGGGGGTCAATAGTGAACTGGGTTTGACACTGAAGGATTTGTCTGGAAAGTTATGTTTTGCTATGATACGTCGAGGCCTAAACGTGTTTTGGTAATTCATCTGTCATACAGCACTTTTTTCATGTTATCTTCAATCTATTTGGAAGAACAATTAAGACCGGGGTCCACTGGGGAGCTTACGGTTAAACAAGTTCATATGTAACATCTAAATCTCAGATGCAGATGGGGCAGAAAAAATTCCTGGTCCTGCTGCAAGTATGCATCGAAGGCCCCAAGACCAAGCAATCCCCTGTCAGTAAGAGTAAATGTTCGTTATAGTTCCTAAAGAAAATAACTGATGCTGATAGTCAATTCATTACAATCTTTTTGTCACTTTTATATGAATAGTTGGTTAGGTTCGTTGCGAATTAATACTGGGTTTGATCCGAAAATCGTTACCAACACTTTTGATAGCCTCTCTTAGTTTTAGGTTAACAACCTCTTTAGTCTCTCATTGATAGGTTAACATGGGAAAATAGATTCTCCAAGCATTTATGGTTTTGGCAAGAATGTTTCTTAAAATTAATGTTTATTGCAAATTTTTAATTGTATTTTTTTTATTTTCCTGATCCTAAAATCATTGAAAAAAAAGAAAATATTTTTAAGAACTTTTTAAATTTTGATGTTCGATTATTGTTAACAACGGCGTAAAATGAATGTTAACAATTGCATTAAACACACAAGAGTGCAATGCTGTTGTTCTTAATGCACAACCTATGATATCCTGAAAAATGAACATCAATAAAAAAAAAGTATTGCCAACATATTAGAAAAGAGTTTTTGCTTTTTCAAACGACATTAAAACAGCAAATGATTTTTCAAATGGCAAAGGCGCTTTGGGACAAAACCCAGCAGCTGTTGAAGCATCATATGAAACAGCTCTGCAATTTGCAAAAAATAAAGTCTTTTGTAATTGAGGAAGCCCTCATCAAAATCTTGCTATTGGACCGTTATCTAGTTACTGGAGCAGCGAGTGAAACTAAAATGGATGACGCATCTTTGTCCAACACAATAATCTAAAACACATTTGAGACTCGTCCTTCCTGCAGTAAGCTCTTACCTCCCATCAAGCTTCTTTATTATATAAA